>JAGMWU010000080.1:30413-66176 GCA_018697195.1 Certhia americana | reverse complement strand
GGGGATGGAGCGGGGATGGAGAGGGGATGGAGAGGGGATGGAGCAGGGATGGAGCGAGGATGGAACGGGAATGGAGCGGGGATGGAGCGGGGCTCGGGGATGGAGCGGGGCCTGGGGATGGAGCGAGGATGGAGAGGGGATGGAGCGGGGCTCGGGGCCGGCCCGAGGATGGAGCGGGGCTCGGGGATGGAGCGGGGCCCGGGGATTCAGCCTCCACAGCCGCACCCGGGGATGCAGCGGAGTTCGGGGGCTGCAGCGGGGCCTGGGGTTGTAGCGGGGCCCGGGGATGGAGCGGGGCTCGGAGATGTAGCGGGGCCCGGGGATGCAGCGGGGCCCGGGGATGCAGCGGAGTTCGGGGGCTGCAGCGGGGCCCGGGGTTGTAGCGGGGCTCGGAGATGTAAGCGGGGCCCGGGGATGCAGCGGGGCCCGGGGATGCAGCGGGGCCCGGGGATGCAATCTCGACGTCCGCGCCCGTGACCGCCCCGCTGGTCCCCGGCCTTTCCGGGGATGCAGCCCCAGCCGCCGCCTCCCCGGGTCCCCAAAGGGGAGGCTTTCACGCTGCTGCCCGCGCTTCGCCGGTGCCACGGCGGGGCGGGGTGTGGCGGAGAGCCGGGCCTGGCCTTTGACCCTGCCGCGAAGATGAAGGCAAAGGGCATCCTTATGCCACGGCATAGTTCTGCTGCTGTCCCAATTTCCTTCCAAAATCACCATTTTGTTTACTTCTATTAAAGAATAGTTCTCCTTTCCTAAAGAATTCCCATCCGTTTCGTAGGGGAGGGGGGTCCCCTCTGGGTACCCATCGAACCTCAAATGGTGCCGGTGCCCGGGGCAGCTGTGTGTGCCATGGTCTCAGTGCAGAATAGCCCCTCTCTAGCAGAGGGGAGAGGAGATTAAAATCCTACACAGTAACCCAGCCTTTCTATACCCCGGCAAAAATGCATATAACCAGTGAAGTGCATACAAAATACTCAGAGCAGAGTTAAAAGCAAGTGTCAGCCATGGATACCTACATCAGTGGCCTTCTTCTCAGCCTGCTCCAGTTTTTCCTGAGCATCTTTGAGAGCCTCTGAGTATTTATCCAGCTCATCTTCAGTTCCTTTCAACTTCTTCTGCAGAGCTACCAGCTCATCCTCTACCTTTAAAAAAAAAAAAAAAAAAAACCAAAAACCCAAGTGAACATACTGATGTAGTATCAGTTATTGTTTGATTTTTCAGGAAACTACTCCATTCCTGTATAGCTGAAAAAAAAATGAGTGGTCCTTCCTTAATGATCTTTGTGTATGGCTCAAGACACTTCAAGCCAAATGAGATACTCTGGGTGTAGGAGGGAACAGGGCTGGCCTTGCTAGAGGTGGGATTTGGTGACCTCGGGAGGTCCCTTCCAGCCTGGATTAGTCTCTAACTGTGGCCCAAAACGATATGCTTCATTACAGGATGAGGCTCAGACTCCTCCATACCATATAAATCCATACTGTTCACTAGAATGGTGCTATTTATAACCTGCTGGGAGACTGTTTAGTGACAATCTGTCTCATGCTCCCTGAAGAATTCACCGTTATCAAAGGCTTGCTGCTGATAAGGGTGGGCCTGCAAAGCCATCTGCTTCATCCTTTCATTTGCAACACAAAACAGCTCAGTCTGTTGAGACACCATTTATCCGTTTAGCTCCACCTTGACAGAAATTTACTCTAGCAAAAATAGTTTGTGTTTTGGTGTACTTCCTTCATTTTAGTTTCACTGGGAGTTTTTAAAAGATGTTTTTGGTAGTGTGGTGTTCTGGAATGTTGTTAAGTTACAGAGAGTAACTTTAGTGTGAGAGAACTGCACACCTTCCTTGGATGTTCTAACAGAGGGATGGTGAGCAGCATGAAGCAGATACTGGCTTTGTGCATGAATATTAAACTATTTGAGTACCGTGCCCACATTAAAAAAGAAGCTGAAAATTTTGAGACAATTCAGAAAAGAGGAGAAAGATCAAAGATTCATTTGTCTAAAGAAGAAGAAATATTAGGCCAGATGAATGCTTATGACATATTAGAGCAGTGTGGAAGATGTAGAAGCAGCCAAATTTAAAGAATGTAAAAGGGAAAGATGTGGTACTTTTATAAAAAATGCTGTAAAAACTTGAATGTAGTCAGCTAACATTTCAGGATCATTCTGGAAATAGTAAAGCTGAAATAGGAGACGGACACCCAGAATAAAGACATTGAAAAAGAAAATTAAAATGTTGTCACTATAATTCAGTTAAAAGAACAGCATTCAAATTAAGATATTTTCCATTCTTGAAAAAAAAAAATAAAAAGAGAACGTATCTCCTGTTGAGTCTCAGCTGGCACCTCTAAGGGGCACTCTCTGCACCAAGAACTTGAAGTGAACTTTATTAATTCACTTCAAGGAGAGGCTTAATTAATGTTTAGACACAGTCGACTCTATTAGCACTAGTCCTACAGGTGTCAGGGTTTACAGCTTTGATTTTAAATATGTAAAGACCTTTTGCATGGAATCAAAGCATGAGAAATTTAGGACAATTATGTAAGATTCAAGAAAACTTAGACAAAGTACTGTTAATAATCTGTGGATGATGTTAATTTTGGAAAGAATGAGATGGCTGAGAAGTTACAGCCTAGTCCTGGCTGTACAAGCATAACGAAAAGGCAAAAAAAACCTTCAAAAGAAGATTAACAGAAAACTGACTTCAAGTTATTTTGCTTTCTGAATCAGAACATTGCCACACAGAATTTTGTTACACTTATTTCCACAGCACACACACAGCCAGTGATTTTATTTCCACTTACCTGCTTGCATTTATCCTCAGCTGCCTTTTTATCCGTCTCAGCCTGCTCTGCTCTGTCAATGGCATTCTCCTTGTCTAACTTCAACATCTGCATCTTTTTCTTGATAGCTTCCATTTTTGCTCAAGGACAGGCTGGATCTGTCACGCAACTAAAAGAATCTGATGAGTAAAATTTTAGATTTTTAACAGCTTGGACAGCGAAAGAAGTTGTACCCAGGCAAGTCACAGGGAAAATGAGCTACAAGTGGTTTTAGAGAGCTTTAAAACCCAGAGCCCCCTGGACAAAACCCAGATCTATTGGCCTCTTCTCTGGTGTTCCATCCACAGTCTTTCTAAGGAATGAGCTGGAACAGACTCACTAGAGGAATCTTCACCACTCCATCTCCTTATTTGGGTCCTGTTTTCTTAAAGAGAAAACTGTTTCCATTTTTAAGCTTCTGACAGAAGCAAAAGTGTTGACATATGAACACATGCTTGAAGAAAAGCTGATTAGCTCCCCTTTGTGTGTGCAGAGCAATTAACCAACCCAGCAGATCTTGGGGATGGCCTGCCTTCCTGGAATAATGGCAGGAGGCTAATGAAGGGAAGGATCTCTTTAGGTTATTCCAAATAAATCCATACATAAAATAAATAAACAAATGTAAAAAAAAAAAAAATCTATGCTTAAGAGGTAGTTAAATTTAAGTTATAAAAAGATGCAGGATATGATACAGCAGAGGTTTTTGCTGTAAAAATAAGCACTGGTGTTAAGGAACTAGCTGTAATGTGTGATAGTATAAAGCGTAACAGAGCTCAAATTTAGATGTCAAGTTCAGGCTCAAGGCAAATTCAGTGAGTTTGAGTGCCTGTCCTTGAAATTTCCCTCACTAAATACTTGGGGAACTGAACAACACCTGAAGTTGCAGTCTGATGAGCACAGTAAATTATTCCTTCTGCTGCATGAAGGAGTCACCTTCACCCTGTCAGGGAATATCAGGCTCTGGGGAGAACAGGAGTAGCTCCACTGACAGAGGACACCAAGCAGAGCATCCAACAGCCCCAGAATGAGCTCTGCTTCCTTTTGCAGCTCTATTAAACACATCCCCAAAACCATTCCATCCCTTCACACGTGTTTGCTGAGTCTTATAGCCCAACACAGCCTTGTCCTGACTGCTCTGATGTTCAGCATCTTCCAGGGCAGCCTGGCTGCACTTTCTGACTTTGCTCCCCTAGTGTTACCTGCATAGAGCCATGGAATACACTGAGATGAGTCCCACAGGGATCATCAAATCCTGGCTCTCCACAGATACCTCAACAATCCCATCCTGTGCCTTGAGAGTGTTGCCCAAATGCCCCTGGAGCTCTGGAAACCTTGTGGCCGTGACTATTCCCTTGGGAATAGTGCTCACCCACCCTCTGAGGGTGTCGGAGTCTGGAATTATGAAAAATATCTCTTTGCATGTTTGAGAGATTTAAGATCTCTGGAAAACAGTGTTTTTAACCTTTGTTCAAGGAAAAGAAAGGGCTTTTAAGCTCTGAAATGAAGCAGAGTTTTTAAGAGTGTGTATTAAATAGTAGAATAGTGCATAGTTTTATCACAGGGTGAGAATTTTAGATATATGGGGATTTTAGGATGGTAAGCAGGTGATGGCAAGATGGAGGAAGCACATGGCTTTTGGGTTTTTTCCTTCTTCTTCCTTGCCTTCATCTTCTGCAGTGAGGTGGCACATTATAGTTGGCTTAGAATAGAGTCTAACCTTCTAACATAGATAATAGTTATTGGTGAAGAATTATAAATACTGATTGTGTGGATTGTAGTATAAATATCCACGCCACCCTGAGGGTGGGAACATTTGACATTGAACATTTGACATTGAGCACTAGGCATTGAACATTTGACATTAGGTATTAGACATTAAGCTTTGTGCATTTTGTAGTTAGCTTTGGTATTTGTAATGATAAGAAATAATAAACTATGAAGAGAAAAAGAAGAAAAGTCTCGCAGCCTTTCTTTCAAGATCTCTGGCTGGCGAAAACAAAACTTTTCTTCTCGGAAGAAGAAAAACAGCCGGCACAGAGACAGGCAAACAAAAAACCCCCAATTTTTATATAATTCCGAGATGGGGGAAGACACCTTTTCCTGATATCCAGCCTTCACATTCCCCCAGTTCTTTCCCCAGTCCAGGTCCTGTTGACCACACGATGCCAATTCCCTCCTCAATTCTGCTGTTCTCTGCTGTCTGCAGCCCCTCAGTCCCTCCATCACAGCATCCCCAGCCATGAGGGCACCAGCACACTCAACACAAGACCCAGAACTTCCCCATCCTCTGGGGCTGAGCTGGCACAGCATTGAAAGGCCTTTGGGAGAGACTTTTAAGGAAAAAAAAATCCGCCTTTTATTGAGCTAAATGTGATGGTTGAGCAGACATGAAGCCAACACCCGCACAATGCCTGTGGCTGAGATAATTTCCTTCCCGTGGCTGGTACGGGGCTGTGTTTTGGATTTGTTCTGAATATAGGGTTGAGAATATAGTCATGTCTTTTTATTGCCGAGCTTGCACAGAGCTAAGGCCTTTCCTGCCACTTACAGGACCATGCTGGGGAGGGGGCTAGGGGTGCTGAGAAATTGGGAAGGGACACAGCCAGGATTTTCCAGACCATCTGATATCACACTCAGGATATAAATGGGGAGAAGGAGGAGCAAATCGGGGACTTTCGGAGTGATGGCATTTTTCTTCCCATGTCACCATTCCTGTTCTCCTGGAGGTGTGCAACACCTTCCCACAGGAAGCAGTGAACGAACCCCCTGTTTTCCCTATTAAACTGTCTTTCCTTCAACTTGAAAGTTCTCCAGCTTTTACCCTTCTGATTCTCTCTGTTTCCGCTTGTGGGCGAGCGAGTGGCTATGCGGTGCTTGGTAGCCAAGTGGAATTCAAACACGACAAAGATTTGCTGTTGTTGTTTAAATCAAAATTACTTAATTTCAGGAAAACCCAGGCCTCCCTCCACCGCCTGATGCGCGGCCTTCGCCCCCCACCCCAAGATGGCGGCCGCGAACCCCCGGGCTGTGAGGAGGCGGCGCCAAGATGGCGGCGCCCGCGGGCTGTGGGGACCGGCCCGGCCCGGCCCGCCCGGTTCAGGCACCGCCCGGCTCGGTTCGCCCCGCCCGGTTCAGGCACCGCCCGGCTCGGTTCGCCCCGCCCGGCCCGTTCTGTCCCGGCCCGGCCCGGCCCGTTCTGCCCCGCCTAGCCCGGTCCGGCCCGGGCACCGCCCGCACCGCCACCCTCCCGAATGGCGGCGGGTCCCGGCCGGAGCAGCCGCTTGGGTCTGCTTCATTTGTGTGTCTGTGTTTTACCTGCTTTGTTTGTTTGCTTGTTTGTTTTTATTTTGATATTAAAAAATATATATATTCGGAATTTTTAACAGCTCTAGGTTCATTGTTTGCTTGGAAACTAGCGCTGGCACTTGGTGTGCGCCTGTATCTCTCTGAACCCCTCACATAATTAAATGTGATTTTTCCGGTACCTCTGGAGCAAGGTGGCCCCCAGGTGTTTTTTTTTTTTTTAGTCCAATTCCAATGACTTTTAAGCTATTCTGTGATTTGAACAGTGGAAGGTAAAATCACACAGGACCTCAGCCTGGAGCAGGTTTAAGGCGTAGGGGTGAAGCATTGTGTTATCAGTGTTTCCAAGCCTTGAGAAATGTCATTACACAGCCCAATAAACCAGATTAATCACGATCACTAGCACTTCTCGCCCTCCTGCCCTGGGAGTTTGCTGGTGGAGGGCAGCAGGCTCTGCAGGGATTTTGGGGTGAAAACCCAAAGAGTGAGGGTCAGTGCTGGTGACCACAGGACACGAAGGGTCACGGCAACCACGACTGTGCTGCAGCTGCCTCTTCATTTCTTTGGGACAAGATACACCTATAATAATTTTCCTCAGCTGGCTGCAACCCGGTGGTCTGGCTCAGGCTGCTGCTGTCTGTTCAAAGCAGCTGGCTTTGTTTTATGGCTCCTTCAGGGCTTCCTTTCTCTCAATCACGCTGCCGCTGCCATCCTGCGTTCAGACCTGTTTCACCTCATGGTCCTGCATGCCACAAGGCTGGATGCTCTCAGAGCAGCAAGTTTTGGGGTGTAGTTTGAAGACAAAAGGGGAGGCAGTGGAGTGGGAAGGACTGTGTTATCCCTGTTTGACCCAGCACATGTAGGAACTTGTGGAATGAGGCTGAATGCAAGGCTGTGTGTGCTGCTCCTTGGGACAGCAGCTGCTTGTGCCCTTAGGTGTGAATTTTGAGCTGTTCCCGTGGCTGGTCTCACAGTTTCTTCATGATTTCTATGACTGAGAGAAGCACAAGTGCTTTTCCAGTCAGCTCACCAGCCCCTTTCCTACCACAGCCTTGGATTCAGGGCTGGGGAAGCAAACATTGAACAAAATTTTTTTTCCTTTCTATTTCAACTGCAGGAAGATAATTTTTCTAATCAACTCTGTTGCCACATTTAGAAAGGAACATCAAGAAACACGTTATCCTCTGTAGCTCTTCAACCGGGTACATGCCCTTCTTCCTTCCCTTGCTTCACAAACTGGAGAGAAACACCTGAAGAATTCAGTGATGATAATCCCATCAGTCCCACAGCTTCTGGTTTTTATTAGCTTGGGAAACAGTGAGCAACCAAGAGAGAAAGAAGAGCACTCTAAACGATTTAATTTTTTGTTTGTTTTTTTGTTTATTTCAGACCGTCAGGAAGGTGCTTTACAGGCTGCAAGAGTTCCTTTGTTTTTCCTTTTCTTTCAGAGGGATTGTTGGGGCTGAGCTAAGCTTGGCAAGGTTGGTGTGTAAATATGAGAGGATACCAGAAGGAAATGAAGTTGGATTGTTGGAGAGTGTGCTCATTCCTTTGGCAGCAGGCTGCTTGGGAAGCTTGTCACAGCAGGCATCTGAACAGACTGGGGGGTGGTCAGACCTGTGGCCTGAAGACTGGCAGGTCTCAACATTTTCTCTGCTATCAATCCTTACTCCTTTTTTTGTGGCCCAGCAGTTAGCTGAGACCTACAACACAGCCCATGTCACTAGCTGGGAAAAACAGACACTTTATATCCCCCAGTTTCTCCCACAGCTCCTTCTCTGCTCCAGACTTTGGTCATAAAAGCTCTCCTTCCTCTCTTTCACGCTGATTGAGCTCCAGCTCCTCATATACAAAGCTTCATGTATCAAGGCTAGAAGTAATTCAAAGCAGAAGAAAGAAGCTGTTGACAAATCTTTACCAAATTCCTTCATTTTACTAACATAAATATCTCCTAACAGTCCACTCAATTGTAAACCTTCTGTTGTAGAAACTATATAATGTGGTGTATCAGTAGAAAAGGTGGTACTAGACTGAGCATCAAACTTGTCTCTTCCTGACATTTCCTTTTAAATGACAAGATCTGTAAACTTTCACATCTCAGTGCATTTTTTGCTCTGTGGGCTCTCCCTGCAGGGCGCTCTCCCTCTACCCTTCTCAGTAAGTGTGCCAGTACCAAATATCCTCTCTGATATATTCTTATTAAGTGTCCATTACTGATAAAAACAAGGTACTGGGCTGAGTATGATGAAAATAGTAGATCTGCTTTCCCTGTGCCTAGATCCAAGGGAAATCTACCTCTATTCTTTAATAATCCTGGTTACCTGCATTTCCCAGCAGGATCTTTGAACACCTGAGATAATGAATTTTGCACTGTTTTGAATAGGATGGCAGAATTCACTTGGTACCTGAGATGTACACCTGCTTGGGAAGCCTGTCTCACTGCCAGCATTGGTGCAGCAGAAGAAAGCAAATGCAACCCTGAATGCATCCTAATATTTTTGGCCGATACAGAATGGAGAGGATCCTAGAAAATAAGGAATCAGGAGCCTCTACCAGAAGGTTTTGACTGCCTTTCTTTTCCCTGGACTGCTCTTCATCGGTGAGACCTTTCAGCTGCAGAGGTAGGATTTGCATTTAGAGCAAAGGACTATCCCTGCGGGCTATGTCCTCCTTGTTTTTTACAGTTCCAGCCCATTGCTGGGCCACAGCCAATGCTTCAAGCTCTCCCTTGCCATTAGATGGCAATGCACATCCACACATTCTCTCTCTTCCTTGAGCCTCTGGAAAATGGTGCTGCAGCTGGAATGGCTCGTAGAGCTTCAAATCTTCTATTTCCACCCATCTCACTTTTGAAGACTGAGGCACCTGAATTTGTTTTGCCTGAAAGAAATGGTGTTGGGATGAAATCCCAGAAAGAAATCCTGGATAAAAAATCCCAGACAGAAAGGAAGAAATCCTGCCTGGGATGGCTGCTCCTCTGAGTCCTCAGTGGCACAAGCATTCGCTCTCTCTCCATCCAGGCCCTCCTCTGTGTGCAGAGCTTTGGGGGTTTTTGCTCCTCCATCAGTGAACTCATTTGTCCTTTGTTTTGCTGTTTCCACCACCATTTTGTTGTCTTGCTTATTTCTGAGCTTATAGCCAACCCTCTCAGGTGAGTGAGTCATGGGCTGCCTCAGGCCAAACCCCAAGGATACAGACTTCTTCTGAGGGTCATGAATCTCCCCATCTGGGAAGTTATAAAGAACTGCAGTGAGAAATAGCTACCACCACAAAATGCTTTCCTCCATATCAATTTTTCAGCTTTTCCATTGTCTGCACTTGACTGGTTCATTTAACATGTGCATTACCAGGTTTTTTTCCTTCATGTTGCGTTTTCCACCAGAAAACGTCACCAACTCACATCCAACTTTTGCTCAGAAAACAAACAGTGTAGGTTCATTTGTGTTCCAAAACCAGTCAGGTTTGCTCCTTCAAAACTAAATATAAATATTTTTTTTTCCCTGGAACCTGTTTGAAGCACATTTCCATGCCACCAGTAGTGCAATATTTTTGCTGGGCAGCTGGCCAGAGCAGTTGTGGGGCCTTTTGGAATCTGATTTGGATACTTGCAGCAGGATCTGCTTTACTTGGTGACTTCAGCTGTGTTAGTGGCAGAAATCCTCGTTTGTAGCAGAAAGAATGACAGTACCATCTTAAAAAAAAAAAAAAAAATCTATTATACTGGTGGAGCAGCTGGAGAGTTCCTGACTGTGGCTTAGAACAGGGCAGGAAGATGTTGACACTTTCCCCCTTGCCAGGCAAGGATGGGAGGTTGGGGCTCTGCTTGACACTCATACCTGCCATACACATTAAATGAAGCACCTTCTGGCTTTTCTGAATTTAAAATGTCTAAACAAAGACGCTTTTGTCTTAATCCCCAGGAGAAGTGCTCCTCTATCACAGAAAGGTTCTTTTTTCCTGGTGCACAAGAAGTTAATAGTGTTCCTAAGCCCTCTTGCAGATGTGAGCAGTGTGCTGCAGATAAGTTGTATCAGGAGAAAGCCTTATCACTTGGGCTTACATATTTTGTGATTATCCACAGGACTCTAAAATACTGTTGCATTTAATTACTCATTTCTCAAAATATTTATTAATCATGTATTAGCTCTTTGTTCATTTGCTGTAGATGTAACTTGACATATAAAGTGAGCCCAATCATTTCATGACCAAGCCCATCTCAGGAGGAGTAAAGCACTGAGTGATAGGAAAGTCCTTACTCATCTTGGCACGTGGTGATACAGCTCTAGTTGGGGCCTCTGGTATTTTAGAAATATAAATACCAGTGCCTTAAGCTGCCCCATCACCTGAGATATCTGAGGCACTGATGAATTAGGTGACAGCTGCATATTGGACTGAAGATTTATAACCTTGTTTTATCACTGTTAAACCTGCACAGCCGTTCACTCCACAAATGAAACTTTCCCAGTCTCCTGCTCCCCAGCACTTAATGTGGGTGTCAGAGTTCACAATGCTGCAGTCTTCCCTCTGCACCTTTGGCTAATGGAGCAGGAGAACAGTGTTTGGGTTGAGGGTTGTGCCCACCAGCTGAACTGAGTCTTTTGGGGAGCCTCACAAAAAAAAAAAAAGCAGCCCCTCTTTGGTACCCAGTGTTGTAGAACTGCAGGGGTGAAGTCTGGTCAACCTGGCCAGGGTGGTCACCTCTCATGCTTCATCCCTTCATCCCTCTCTCTGCTTCCAAAGATAAAGTCACCCCAAAGAGACATCAGAGGAAAATCCTTAGTGTTCAGCACTACTGACTGCAAGTCCTGGGATCAGAGGGTTTCAGGGAACAGCAAAGGGTCTGCCTTGGCAGAATGACAGCACTGGCTGAGTGATTTCCTCAAAGATTTACAGGTTCTGCCAAGGGAGTTAGGATCAGATTTCTCCCAGATGTTTCAATTTTCCTATGATTGCTAGCAGAAAATGAAGAAACCTTTATTTCTGGGTAGCAAGAAACATTTATTTCCATGCTGAAACCTTTATTTCCTTATCAAAACTTTTATTTTCTTGTTGAACAGCATCCCACTTCTCTGCTGCCCTTTTCAAGGAGAGCAGCACAGCAAAACAGCCACTATCAAACAAACCCCACCAAAAACCCACCCACCTCAGACATTAATGTCTCTTTTCTGTCATTGTGAGAAGTTCTAAGGCCCAAGATCATCTCAACCATCTTGAGATGAAGCACCTAATTTAGGCAGGTGTTTCTCTTTTGCTCTAATCAATGGAATAAAGAAGCTCTGAGAACAGAAGAGGAGATGTTTTATAAATGCTGTTGCTTTATTTCTTCTCTCCATAAAAAAAAAAATCACAGCCCACCTGGGTTTTAAATTGCTTTTCAGGCTTTCCTAATGAACGTCTCTGAATATTTGCATGTCTTTTGTTTGCCCTCAATATGGGGAAAAGCTTAAGTCAACAAGTTTTTATTTGATTTGTAAATAATGCCAGAGTGACACTTTATTACAGATTCCCAGAACTCTGACTCCATGTCTTATCCTCCAGATATGACATGCCAGAGACATCACCATAGACAGGCTGCCAGATGCAGGATAGAGGACAGAAATTAAAATAATTTTGAGGAAAGACCATCTAGTTACCCTATAACTCTGTTTGGCCCACAAACCATCAGAAGCTGGTGAAATAATTGCTTTAGACAGATAATAAAACATCCTCAAGCAAAACTAAGGTATTTAATATACTGCTCAAGTTAATTTCCCTTATTTCTGCTGTCCTCTTGCTTTTAATAGTGGTTTAATGAAAAATCCAGAATTAATTGAAACTGGCATTAGACATTCACATGTTCCAGTGAGGATTTCATTGCTTCAATATTTCATAAGCTGACTTCACTGCTATGCTTCTCCTTATCCTGCTTTCATAGGCTAGGATATCATCCCTTTTCATCAAATGAAGGGTCCCAATGTAGGCAGATGGGGGTACAGGAGGAAAGTTTGCAGCCACATCATAGGCAAAGAAATAAAAATACTAGCTGCTTTCTTCCTGCCACCATCCCCCCTTTCTCTATAATGATTTGCATCTGAGCCTTGATGGGAAAGAGCTGTCCTAAAAATAAACAGGATCTGTCTGAAAGGTGTCTGAGGGAGGTATTTGGCAACTGTCAGGCTGTCACGTATGCTAGAAGGATGGAGCTGATGGACTCGCTGACACCAGACAGGCTCTGCTGAAATGAGAATGCCTTATGCTCCCCTTGGCACTCACTGGGCAAATTCTGTTGGCCAGAGCCCTCAGAGCACGGTGTGTCTGGGGCCTGTTCCAGGTCTGGCTGCCATCAATGAGAGTCTGCCCTTGGATGGCTCTGGGAATTGGATCAGACCTTTGCTTTACCCCTGAATCTCTGGCTTTATACCAGGGATGAAGTTTGGCTCCCTAAGGGAATGTCACCCCACTGGAGAAGGAATCACCAGGCTTGAGGGTTTCTGCAAGTCTCTGAAATTGAGATGCCTTGTTGAGGTACCTGGATATGGGGACCAGAGCCTGACCTTTTGCCTTTTCTTGGTTATAACAGCTTTATCCCTCAGTTTCTCCATCTCTAATAGGGGTAGTGTTGTTCTGTCTTCAAGATTATTGACATATTTATAGATCCAGGCATCCTTAAATGCTCTAAACCATGACTGTGCTAAACACAGTTCCTGTTTCACACAAGGTGCTTAATGAACATGTGTTACACCATCCTGCAGTCATGAGGTGAGTAAACAGAAACACCAAGGCATGACATGACTCATCTCAAGCGACTCAGTGGCACAGCAAGGACCCAAGAATGCCAGACCCCACCAAAACAATCATTCCTTTGGAGTGACCCAAGCTAAAAAGAAAATGTTGTAAGTGGAAGCTTCAGTTCTTCTCAACTGCCTGTGGTGTTAGTGAAGATATTTGCTGCTGTTCTTGGCAGAGACATAATGTGCTGGGGAGGGAAAAGTGTGGTGTGGAAGAAAGGTGGAAACCTCCTTGTTCCCCCATGGGAGGGTGGTTTCTTATTCTCAATGGGAGCTGACTGCTGCCTTATCTGAAAATCAGATTGTTTTGTTATGTGCTGGGCATGAGCAGCTCCTTTTTAGTGGAGAGCAGACCCTGAACTCAACTGTCTTGCAGTACTTTGGTCTGAAAATACTTGTCTATGTTGAGAAGAATGGACGAGGGAATTAATGCCTGTAATATGGGCTGCAGAAAAGTTACCTACAAGATAAGAGGGTGACTTGATCTTTTTGAGAAAAAGAGCAAAAAAGGCTTCCTTATCTTCATGGTGTTTGCTCTGAAGTATCATCTTGTGACTGCCAGTGTCTGCCTTGCAGGATCAGTCAATTACAGCCTGTGGCTGACATCAACTCCTTCCTTTCAGAGGTGGAATTGTATTTCCCAAAGTATGGCTGGTTCCTCTCACACTTCAAGGCCTCTGTGCCACCGGTTTGCCTGCTGTGCCTGCAGCCCTGTGGTGCTGGTCCCACTCACGTGTGGGGCAGGATAGGATCAGGATCAGCCCTGCAATTAGACAGTGATTGGAAAGGAAGAGGAAATCCAGAGGATGAACCATCGAGGATCTCTCGTGATTCAATATCAGATATATGAGGGTATGATGAGGAGTGAATGACTCCCATCCCTTCTGGAGGGTCCCAAATTCTTCATGAACAGTAACTGTGCAGATTTCCTGGGGGAATCTGCACTGCAATGATGAAAGGTGTTCACACAGCCAGGCTCTATCTCATCAGGGTGCTGTGGCTCTCTGTGAGGAATTTGTCACTATGAAGCTGTACTTTCCTTCATTAAAGTGGCTATGTTAAATAGCTGCGAGGTTGCTAAATGCCTGCTTTGCTAACTGATCTTCTCCCCAGCTGGCAGCTTTTTACAGCAGGAGACATGAGGTTGCTAAACCCATTCATTTCTCACATGCACCCACGTTTCTAATGTCTGTGAAGGTCCAGCTTTAAAAGTCCTCTTCAAGCCATTGGAATGAAGAGCACTTCGTGAAGACATTGTAATTATGATGGGATTTAGGGGTGTGTGGAAATGATTCATGGAGATGTTTCCCAGCCAGCAGGCTCATGGAGCCTGGTGAGCTCTTCCCTGGAATGTGAAGCATGCAGCGTGGCAACTGGGAGAAACAGGTTTGGCAGGACCTTTTAAGCTGTTTGCAGCAGACAGCCTCTTCAGAGCCACATCCCTGCTTTGCTGATCTCCCAGCTGGATGCTGTGCTCTGCCACACCGGCCCTGCTGAGCTGCAGAGGATGGACACGCTGCGCAGGAGCCTTTCTCGATGGAAGAGGTACCACATTAAGGTACACCTGGCTGATGAGGACATGATGATGCCCCTGACGGTCAGGCCCAGGGACACGGTGATGGACCTCCGGGCTCTCTTGGTACGGGAGGGCATCACTTCCTGGAAGAAGACATTTTATTACAACTCCAGGCAGCTCGAGGAGCATGAGACTCTCAAAGAAGCCAATATCCAGAATGGTTCTGTCCTCCTCCTTGTCAGCAATAAAAGGTAGGCAAGGAGCTCGTCTGCCTTGGGGGTGGTGCAAAGGAAGGGGAATGCTCGGTGTGTCTCAGACGCTTGGGACACTTTCTTGTCGGGGTGTGCAGAATGCAGACCAGGAACTCAAATCCTGCCATTTCCAGCAGGATTGAGACTCCAGGCTCTTCATATCCAGACATGCTCTGCTATGAAATAAGCAGTTCAGAGGAGGAAATCTGGTTGCTTCTGCCTGTCCTGTCTCTGGTCAGGTCTCGTTTTCCTGGACGTGTGGCCAAGCACAGAGGGAGAGACATGGCAAGAAAAAGGGCAGGGGAGATTGTGCAGCATAGGAGAATGTTCTGGGAACCTCTCTCTTGTCCTTTTCTGTCGTGCCTGTGGCTCCCTGCTTCTCTGTAGTAAATACTTTCTTCAGGTGTTTGGGGATGGCACAGTCCTGCTGTGACAGGAGAAGAGCTGCGAGCCACCAGCTTAAAGCAAAGCATGAGCAGTGCTGGACAGGGATGACAAGAGGCTGCAACTGCCCAAAATGTGTCTGAATCACAGCAGAAAGTACAGTGAGACAGACTCCCAGGAGAGCCAGTGCATGGCAGATCAATCACAGCAAGCACTACGTTCTAGTGGGGATGAAAGCTGAGATAATGGACCTTGGACTCACTGGCCCACAGGACAGTTTTGATTCAGTGTGGTGAATTTATACCCACCTGCACTGTCTTTCCTAATGCCTGGTTGTTGCTGCCAGCATGATTAATTCTGTGAAGCATTTTGGGGATACTGGGTAGAAGAGGTATGTTGTGGGGATGTGGTGTCTAATTCATCTTTCTAAATCCTCAGCCCTCTGAGTTATGTGTCTATGCTGATCAGTTTCCTCTGCAGAAAAATCTGCACTAAAGACTTCAGTTCCTGATTATATCCCACATACTGGAATGGTCCTATTTTCCAGTCCAGAGGCAGCTTGAAATCTCACACAAAGAAGATTTAATAAAGCGTTTCCTTTCAGAGCTCAGCCAGACACAAGAGATTTCACATCATTCAGCTAACTGCAAACCCAAAGTCACCCACAGCCTCTTTCTCCAACATTTCATTTCAGTTCTCTGATTAACTTGGCTCAGCTCCTCCTTTTCACCTGTTTTTTTAATGGCAGAAGCACTTCTATTTGTTTTTTTTTTCCCAGTATTTATCTTCCTAATTTTTACAGTCTGAATTTTTGAGAGTAAAGAAAGGATTTGGAGGGTCTGAGTTGATGGAGTGCACATACTGATGCTTGTTTGGTAGATGCCTGGTTTCCATAGTGTGCTGTGCACCTTCCCACATGATGCAGAAGTGGGGTGGAACTGCAGCAATGCAAAACTCACCAGGAGATCCTGCCCTGGTGTGCTGAGTTCAGAGGGCCCAGCTGAAGTCACTGACCATTTCATAAAATACAGAACATGTTGCTCAAAGTCCCAGCTCAATTTTTGCGAGTACATTAAAAAGGGAATGGGATTTCTAATATTTTTTTCCCTTTGATTTCCTGCACACCTTCCTGGTTCCTAAACAAGCACCTTTGGCCAATCTCCTATTGCTTTTTCCAGGGCCAGGTGCAATGTGGGGAGTGTCCTGCCTCTACCTGAAATCATGACTCCTTGATTTTTTTTTTGACATAAAGGATTATTGGGTTGTGCCAACCTCACCCCCTCCCAATGCTACTCCTTTCTGTAAATGCCCAGAGACTGGGAACACGTTTCTCTCAAGGTTCATGGGGTGACTGAGCTATTGTAGGAGAGTTCCCTTAGTTATTTCTGAGACGTGCTCGTGTGTGGCTAAGCAGTCACCGCCCTGGGCTGAGGGCAGGTGGTGACTCAGCACCCTGCCAGGTCCTCAGCACAGGTTTAAAGGATTTTAGATTCCTGTCTCACTCTGCCACTGAGATCTAGGAAATACAGAGTGGGAGAAGGCTGCATTGTAACTGAGATTACAGTGCCAATCTGAGTTTTGAGGTTACTCAGGCAGGTCTTTAGGTATTATAAATCCATGTAGCACCAGTAGAGTCTTTGGAAATACACTGGTGTTCATCAGCTGGGCAATAGTGAAAAAAATATGGGGATTATAACTAAAGTAGCCCATGCACTGATGGGACTGTCTAGGAGCCACAGGAGCAGAGAGGATAGTGAAAACATAGTGCTGAGAATTTAAGAGTTGAGTTTAGTGTTCCACCAACTCAGTGAAATATGGACCCTCCCCATCAAAGCCAAGCATCTACTTCTTCAGTTCTCCATGAAAAATCTTAATGTCTCCTTCTTACTCTTTTGTACTGAGGTACCAGCCAAACAGAGCGCTGTTAATTCCAAAAGTGGAGTTGCTGTGATTGCCAAGGTCTGCAGCTCAGTGTCGTGCCTATAAATATTAATGGTCACTCTGCATACTGTGTGTTCCTGCAATGGGCTCACGGGACAGTTTGCTTTGAACCAGAGAAAACATGAAAATGACCCTATTTTTCATCCTCCCCTCCCTGCTTAATGCCTTTGTAGATAATTGGCATTTAGCAAAGGCCAAGTCAGCATTTCCACTTCTTGCTCGTATTTTCTGGGGTTTGTAACTTAGTCATAAAAATTCACTTAAGGCAGCAGCTTGGCAGGAAAGGGATCAGCGTACCAGCTAATGTTGAAAATTTATTTAGATCTTAATGTTTAAAAGTTTGAGCAAGCCGTTTTAGAGATCAGTCAACATGACCTCTCGCCCTGGGAAAACACATGGGCTGGCCAGAACTGTGAATATCACATCCACCTAGGATGCAATTCCCCTTTGTGCAGAGCCTGTTAATCACATTACTGCTGTGCTGACTGAAATTGCAATCCTGTTGCAGTGGAGACTGAGCACAGAACTCACTGAAAACCAGTTTTCTGCCCTAGAGAGTGACATATTACAACAACATTGTTTGCCAGTGGGTAAAACAAACAAAGCAAGAGTTGAAATGGGAATGAACAAGCAGAGAAGTGCCACAGCTCAGTGGCCATGGGCCAGCATGTGGTGTTCAAGCCATCAGTGCCTAACAGGAGACCAGCAGTGGGTCTTGGCATGAGCAGAACAGCCACCCAGCATGGATGCAAATGCATCCACGGGCATGCAGTAGGCTGTCCCAAATGCCCAAGGCGTGCTCAGTCCTGGCACTGTGGACCACACCAAGGCAGAACCCGTTTGGCTCGCTCCGGAGGCGGCCCCAGAGCCAGGGAGCTGCTCAGCTGGTCTGGTGGTGACGTGGGAGTTCCTGAAATTGGCACGGCTCTTCCCGAATTTTGTCTGCTGCAGCGAGCTGCCCGGCAGCTCTTTGCTGGCTGCTTGCTGTGGAGCACCAGCAAACAGGGCCACCCATGGGGCAGTGAGCAGCAGCGCTGGGTAGTGGGCATATGGAATTAGCTGCCCCTTGCTGATCATTTTTTGGCTGTTTTGATATTCAGTGGGAGATGAAGGAATATTGCCTTGAACTGGTGATAGTGGGATATGGAATTAGCTGCCTCTTGCTGATCATTTTTCAGATGTGTTTTGATGTTCAATGGGAGATGGAGGAATATTGATTGCCTTGAACTGGTGATAGTGGGCATATGGAATTAGCTGCCCCTTGCTGATGATTTTTTGGCTGTGTTTTGATATTCAGTGGGAGGTGGAGGAATATTGCCTTCAACTGGTGAATCCACTGAGCTATTTCAAATAGAGGATGTCAGGGGCTGATCCAGAGTGATCCCTAGACGTGCCCAGTGTGCCTGTCACTGCCTGTTCCTAGGGATGTACAGCCCCAGCTGGATCTGGATGTGGTATAAGCACACTGACAGAGCCTTTGCTCTTGGTTCCAGGCTCCTCTCCTGCACAGTCTCCTCTAGCAGTCACCCAGGCAAGGTCTGTGCTGATAAATTAAGCAGTGCCTGGACTTCTCTCTGTTTCAATGATGGAGAACTGCACTGCAATTTTTGGCTCAGTCCAGGTGCATTTCAGGAGCCAGCATGGGCCAGGGAGTGCTCCTTATGGGATACCTGGAATTGTCCACGCAGATTGGGAGAGTAAGAATTTAACAGGAAAACCTTGGCTATCCTGTGCCAGCTGTCCTCTAAATGCAGGAGAATGTCCCAGGCACATTTAATTTACTGGCACAGACTCAGTCACAGGACTGGGTCCCCTTTGCAAGCTTTGGTTCATTGAGGCCAGGCAGCTTTTTTTATCATGTATGGCTTTCCTGGAGAATGGAATTCAGGAAGTCATTGGTGAATAGGTTAAATAAAGTAGACACCAGCACTGAGTTCAGCAGAAGTCTATTATCTGGAATCTATTGGTGTTGATTTTCTGGCCTGGAGCCACCTGAAAGCATCTATCTCAGGCCATTAGCTCAGTTACCATAACAACTCATCCAGGAACATCCTGACAGCTCCAAGAGCAGACCAAGGTCCCACGTTGTATATCGTAGCCACTCTTAGGTCAAAATAAGCATGTCCAGGCTCCTCCCTCTCCTGCAATCCAGTCTCAGTGTCCTCAGCGAGTGCCAGTCCTTACAGTAACTTTGACATGCTTGGGAACTTGTTTTATTCTTCAGAGGCTGCTCAGTCTAGTTTTCCAAAGGTCCATCTACTCAAGGATGGATATTTTACCTACTGCCAGAATAACAAACCCCTCCATCCTCGGGCAGCCCAGTGCATTCCCTGCTTGACATTCAGTTTACAGTGTCTGATTTTTTGGAACTAGAAATGAAAACTATGACTGAGCCACTTGCACAAGGTCCAGTTTAGCTGATTCTAAACTGACTGTTGATGCCCTGTTTGACTCTGTGATGACATAAGGACCAATGACAGGCACTTGGCAGTGGCTCACTCCACACTTACATCACTATCCTATCACTCCTGCTCACCAGCACAGGAATTGCCTGGGTTGCAGTCACCAAGCACAGCAGGTGATGTTGGACCTCTAGAAACCAAAAATAAAGTAAATGGATCTACACAGTTTGACCCTGAGAGCTCAGACCTGAAATAAGTTCTTTACTCTGAGTTTCAGTGTGGTTTTGTGACGCCTGCTCTTTGCACTGACCCTCCTGCTCCTGCAGCTGCTCAGCAATTACTCCACAGCATGGAGGGGAGGCTTTTCACCCCCATCCAAGTTTTACAGCCTTGCCCTGTTAAGCTGAGGCCTAGCAGCAGGCTCCCAGGCATCTCACAGTAGGATAACGATCCTTTAAATAGCACTGGGAGTCTCTCTTCTCAGGGAGAACTCATTAAGTTCTTCAGTACATGCTTAGACATATGCTGACCTGGTATGGCCTTAACAGGTCCGCTTCCACCTACCAGATAAATAATACTGGCTTAAAAATATCCTCCTAGAGATGTGTTACTGAGGCAACAGCCAGGTGTGGGGGGCTGACTACCTCTCAGTGGCTGAAGGTAGTATTTATATGTATTACTCATGGGCCAAGCTCTCTGCTGGTGTACTCAGTTAAGTGATTTTTAAGTTCTGAAAGCACTGGTGCAGTTAACTCTGCTGACACCTCACAGCACACAGGCCAGACAGTCACGCCTGTATTTAGCTCATTTACTTAGTGTTCAGCCCAAGAAGCTCATTTAACAAAAACACAGGGTTAGGGTTAGCATGGCATCGATGGAGAATGTGGTCCACAGGATCTGAATTCCTCCCTGTGCAGTTTCATGGGATTGCAGTAGATGAAACTGAGCTGATTTGTCCCCCCGGGGGTCTGTCTTGGCTCTAGGCAAAGAATGAATGAATGGGAAGTACATCCTAAAGTGTATGTAAAGTGTGATATGGCCCAGCTTCCTGGACTTCTCTGTAGTTGTGCTGATTTATATCAGGTGAGGATTTTGTCCAGTTGGGATAAATCCCCCCTCTTGTGTTTTATGGAACAGATGTGCTACAGGGTGGGCTCACAGCAAACCCTTGGTTATCAAAATCCCCTGAAATTTCAAGTGAAGGGAAAAAAAAGTGCTGAAATATGAATCCTGTTCTGGGTTTTACAGAAAACCCAACCAGTGACTGATATCAGCCTGACCAGACTGATCCTTTGCTAGAACACAGCAAAAACTCCCAGCCCATAAACTTTGAAATTCTTTAAGACCTGATGAAATATTTGCAGCACAGGCTCAGTCTCTTGTCATAAATTGAAAACATAATTGCAAATAGCAATTCACAGGAGTCAAAAGACTCAGCCCTGCCTTACTGGCTCACCTGGGTAGGGTGGCTGCTTACTAGAGTTGCTGTGGGATAATGAGCTCTCCAAACAAATCCCAGCCCTGAAGAGGTAGCCCTACAAACTTGGAAGAGCTTGGAAGGCTCTGTTCTGGAGACCCCAGGGGATAGCACTGGGTGATTTCTAGGTTTTTTCAGAAGAGTAATTTCGAAAATAATTCTACTCTTGCTGAATTTACGCCTTCTATGGAGGGTCTGGACCCCTGTCAGAAAATGTTGATGGACCCACAAGCCCAGAAAGCTGCAATTTAGTGCTAATGCCTGAGGGTGAATGTGTTGAGAGCAATTCAAGCTCTGTCCTGCTGCAAGCGTTCTCAAAGTGCTCCTAAAGCTTCAGACCACCCTTGTTCTAAGATGAAAAATGGATTTCCAGGAGCAGGCACTAAAGAGGAAGAGCCTTGTTTATGAGAAAAAGGCTTCCAGACAGTTGTGGATTGTCTGAAGGAGGGTGAGGGCATTTTCTGTGGGAGGATAAACATGTTTGAAATCCTACAAGTGGCTTATTCTGGATTATGTAGTGTAACTGAAGAACAAAACCAGTCAGAGGATGAGGTTTACATTCTCCACGTGTCAGGGGTCAGTGCCTGCTTGGTCAAATGCCATTTTTTATTTCATTTCTATAGTACTCCAAGTATTTGCCTCTTTCTTATTCAGATAATGCCAAAGAGCACAGCCAAAGCCATGAGAGACGGGGAGTATGACAAGGGCTGAAGGGAAGCAGATGGAAGAGACATTGTCCATGGAAAGGCAGCCTGGCCACCAGTGTTGGTAAGTCCCTCCCTGCATGCCAGCTCAAGGACTGTTCAGAAAGCAGCTCCAAGTGTTTTCAGCATGGTGCCCATGAATAATTAACCCAAACGAAACAACAAATAGTGTTTCCTCATCAGCACGCCGTGTGGTGCCAGCTGCCAACAGAGGAGTGTGGTGACTGACTCAGCTCCTCAGAGTATGAATCAGGAGAGGAGATTTCTGCCTGGGCAATGGAGCAAGGAGCAGCTGAGGTGGACTTTGCTTAGAGCCCTAGATGGGGACATGGGACATCTGAACCTCCTCATGACTCCTTCTCAGAGTTTTGCAGTAAGTTGCTGGTCTTGGCTTTTGTTTTCCTATGTGTGAGATAATTATTTTTCCCTTCCACCCTGTCCATCCAGCTGTAAATGATTCAGGTTACAGACTGTCTGAGCTCCAGAATACTTTCTATAAAGTGGAGCCCCATTTCCAGGTTACAGGTTCTGTACAGCAAATAAGTGATAAGTGCAATAGGGGCAGCCCTGGAGCTTGGCAGCCTCTGTATGGCCAAAGGACAGGAACTGGTTGGTCTCTGTTACAACAACCACTTCACCTGATCTCAGGGACCCACAGTTACCCCAAAACTGCCTCATTTTGGAGTCAGGGTTTATACACAATGAGCCTTCTTGTGTTCTTCTGTCTGTGGCTGGTCCCTTGCTTTGCCCCGCTCCAATAACTTCTGAACCAGCTGACCTGATTCAACCCGATTTGATGGAAACAGAGAGGTCTCACAGACCCAAGATTCCTGCAATTTTCATGAACAAACAGCAGCTGGATAAAAGAGAGACATTTAAGTTAATATTCTATGGAAGGAAATGTAATTACACCTCTTGCTCCCTGCCTGTTTTGGGATGCAGCAAGGTGACCAGCTGGCATTTAGATAAAAATGGTCAATCAGTTCCTGCCCAGCTTCAAACCAGCCCCTGCACTTGCTACTCCTTCCCTGCAAAGCAAGGAGCTGCTGGAACAGCCAAGGATTTTGCTGGGAAGGTCTGGAGGGCATCAGGTGCCCTGAGGATATTGCAGTAAGCTGGGAGCACCAAGAAAGGAAGAAATAAAAAACAATTGTAATACGAATCTGAGGAAGAACGGGTTTCACCAGTTCCTCACTCACAGAACAACTTGATTTTTAGGTTCAAACTTATTGTCAGGGGGAAAAAAAAAAAAAAAAAGGGGTGTTTCACTAATCTCTATAGTACTTTCTCCAGAAAATTCCAATCACTGACAACTCTTACCAAATGCCCCAAACCTGCATTTTCTGGGGTTTTTTTTGACCACGAGAAAACATTTCCTCCTTTTTTTCCAACACAAGCATTTGACAAAATGCTATGGAAAATAGAATTTTTCATTTTCTTCTTCCCAAAGACCAAAAATGTCCTCCCAAGAACATACTTAGACTTTGAACAGAAAGAGATTCTAAGACAAAAACATGAACATAGTCACAGCTGAACATCTTTCAGTCCAAGTAACTGGGATGGACAAAGAGTGGGGTGGGATTAAATGTGGGAAGAAGGAATGTGAGTTTTCCAAGGTGAACCAACAAGGCAGGCACTTGAGGAGAGCTGGTGCTGTTGGGTCAGCAGCTCTGTCACTTGACCATGTGGCGCCTCTACGTGTCTGTCTATCCCAAAATAATGAATTTCTTGGAGCAGAGCCAGTACTTTCCTGAGTGCTTCAACACAGCCCTGGGTATAGTCATAAATAATAATTAAAATCATAATAATATTAAAGTGGATGTTTGCCACTGGTGATGGGATGCACTCAGCAACAGAGTCCTAAATCTATGTGCCTCATCTAGTAAAAGGTACAGTTTGCTTCCCAAAGCCTGGGAGACAGGATTTCTTCCCTGGACTTGATAATCACAGTCTTTTGCTCTGCAAAAGGCAAACTGACCTGAGCTGAATTAGGTCCAGCATCTACTCTAACACCTCCTGCCTGGAGCTGGCAGCTCTGGGCAGCTCTGGAAGGCTTTTTGCAGCTCAGGGGGATATCTGTAAAGACTAAATTAATTGTGGTGGTGTGGGGAGCTGCCTGGACTAATGTTTTTTTTTCAGAGATAGGCTTTGATTGACACTTCAAATCTGCCTGACAATCTTTTATTCTAAGCGCAGTTGCTGCCTTTCTTCAGAGCAGGAAGAGCTGGTTTGGTTGCTGTCCTTCAAATGATGCATCTTATCACATGGGAAAAAGCAGGAAAAAAACCACAAACCACCTAGAAACAGCCACAGGACCAGCATAAAAAGAGGTAAAACTAACTGGATCTATTTGAGGTATTTCTGCTTTTGTCCTCTATGCCACAATCCGATGCAAGACACTTGAGAACAGGGGCTGTGCTCTGAGGGGCAAGAACTGTTTTTTTCTTTGTTTGCCTGTTTATTGTGTTGTTGTTTCCTGCAGGAGATTTGTTTAATGCTTTGCTAATAGAATTGTGTGACTCTTTAGTGAATCCTGGGATACCCTGGGTTGGAGGGGACCCACAAGGATCATTGGGTTCAGCCCCTGGCCCAACAATCCCACCCTGGGCATTCCTGGCAGCTCCTGGAGCTCTGGCAGCCTTGGGGCTGGGATCATTCCCTGGGGAGCCTGGGCAGTGCCCAGCACCCTTGGGGAGAAGCAGAACCTTTCCCCAAAATCCAATCTAACCCCACCTGACACAGCTCCAGCTGTTCCCTAGCATTGCCCAGTTCCCCAGTGCTATGAAGACAGAAATCTCTTTTACTCAGTTGTTTTACACTGCCTCTTCTACTTGGCCTCTTCCTCCTAGTTGCAGGTATCCTTAATCCTTGCTGAGTGTTGGGATCACACCACTCAGCTGCTGTCAGAACAGGTGGAAGCCACTTTTTACTGTGGAATTTAGACATTGGGGGTTTATTTGAGTCTGGCCAAGAAGGTCAGATCACCAAATGGGCAGAGGGATGCTTCAAATCCTCTTCTGAACACACCTAGGGGAAAAAATCCCAAGTCTTTTATTTGAGGTGTCCTGTTTCTCCTTGCATTTCTAGGTCCTTCAAAACCAGCCAGACTCTTTGGAGTTTTGCCTTTCTGCAAAAGGCAAACTGACCTGAGCTGGATTAGGTCCAGCATCTACTCTAACACCTCCTGCCTGGAGCTGGCAGCTCTGGTCAGCTCTGGAAGGCTTTTTTGCAGCTCAGGGGGATATCTGTAAAGACTAAATTAATTGTGGTGGTGTGGGGAGCTGCCTGGATAAAAAAAAAAAAAGATGCTGACAGTAAGAACTACTGTGAAATGGATATTTCCCTTGTTGTCTGTGAACACAGGTGTGGACAAGACCAAGGACCAGCACTGGAAGGTGTGTTAGGTCCTGAGTGTATTGCAAGATGGAGAAGTTTGCAACTTCACAGTGCTGCTCTGTGGATGGGACTGCTGCTTGTTGGGACTGTTTACCTTTGGGATCCTGCTGCTGCTGGAGCACCACAGACAGGATTATCCAAAGCACTGCTGTTTTTACCTCCACCTTGGAGCTGCAGCCAGGCCTCTCCAGCAGCTCCTTCTCTTGAGCTTCATGAGCAGAAGACAAGCCCAGGCAGATCATCTGCACCAGTGGCTGTGCTTTAGTCAGGCAGCTCAGGCTGGGGCACGTTTCACTGGCTCCTCTCTGCTTCTCCTGTACCTGAGACATGCATTTATCCAATGTTCCAGTTTCCAGGGCCATCAACCTGGCAGCTTTCCTCGCTAAATTTACTTTTTAAAGTTACATCGGTGTTGTATCCAGAGGGAATGGAGGAACAGATGCAGCTTGTGAAGTCTGGCCTTAATTCACCTGCTTCATTGAATTTCCTGCCCTGCCTACTAATCAATGAGTCTGCACAAGCAGCTCTGGGAATACCACGGGTTTCCCACATCCAGGAGAATTCTACACAGTGGCTGAACTCCCAGGGTTTCAGGCAGGCTGTGTCACTGTCCTTTGTCACTGTATTATGGATTTTCCTCCCCCAGAAGCACTGGCAGACACTCTCCAGCTGCAGCTGTACCTCATTTCCTTGCAGGGCTCGCTGGCACTGGGCAGCTATGTCACAGCTATGTCACGTTATCCTCTCTCAGCCTGTGTGGCATTCCCTCCTGAACCTTCAAGGTTTTCAGCCCCAGGCTTTGCTTTTCAGGGCCACAGGCTTCTTTCTTCTGCTGGGGCCACCTGGGTCTCATCACCTGCCAGTGACAGGGCTCCCAGTGGCTCCCAGTGGCACCAGCGGAGCCTGGCAGGGGCTCCTTTCTCCCTCTCAGGGCTCTGAGTGTGTCCCTTCCAGGTGTCCCTTCTCCAAGGACAGTGGCACCATCTCAGCTCAGTGATGCTGTCAGACATTCAGGGCTGTCAGGAAGCACCAGTGAAAGGGTTTCTGGCTCTTTTGCTTTGTTTAAGCAGAATTCCTCCGTACTGTTTATTTTTTGGGGCTCCTGTTAATTACAGGCAGTGCTGCTGTGTTGTTTAATCAGCCTTTCTCAAAGCTCTGGGAGATAGAAAAGCTGCCTTTGCCTGGTAGTACCTATTTTGTGACCCCACTGCTTTACCTCGTGTATTGTAATCTCTACCAAATTCCTCTTTGCCTGCTAAAATGGACAATTAGGATCCAGTTGTAATGCAAATCACACAGTGGAATAAAAGCCGTGGGGAGCAAAATCCCCAATAGGTAGTTATGTCACCCTTTGTTATTGCTTCACGAAATGGCTTCAACTCTGCTCCTGCTCTGTGAAGGATCAGGAGGAGCAAATCTGTTGTGCTTTTGTGTTTTATAGGCACAAGCTCGATATAAAGCTGCCTTTAGGCATTTCCAACCCTGATAGTGTGTGTGTGTGGGCAAACCCAACCAACAGATTCCACCCACACTGGAAATTCGATGATTGCCTTGTTTTTTCAAGGCTCTGTTTTCTATCCTACAGGCCAAACCCATGGGGTAATTGCCAATCTCTGCACAGGGGCTGAGGTGATGTGATGAGAGAGAAGCACAGAGATGCTGAAATTTCAATCTGCCACATAATGTGCTCCTAATCCTGATGGCCTTGTAATTGTGATGCTGTCACTGGTGTCATTGCAGCTGTTCCTGTCGCTGTTTTCCCATGTTTGGTGCTAAATATTGTAAATGAAGAGAAATATTTAGATTTCTAAAGGAATCTAAATTTACTGCGGAATTAAACACACAGGAGCCTGAAAAGTCAAATGGAAGAGGTATGTTTTCATTTCAAATGGCAAGTCATAGCAATGTAAAGTGATATTTTGTTGATACAGCTGCTTTTACTGCTTTGCATTTCCCCAGGCCGTGGGGAACAAAGAATGAAGCTGAATGTTTTCTCATCCTTGAGAACTGAGGTGGAATATTTGGGTTCATAAAGTGTTAGAGCTGGCAGCCAGGAGGTCAGTGTTGTACCTGAGCTTGTGCACCACCTGTGAGATCCAAAGTGAGAGCAATGCCTGTCCATCTCTCATGGAAACAGTGGCTTCCAGAGGACAGCAAGGAATAAGTGTGAGAGGTGATGAAGCCAGATGGATGAGCTGAGTTCAAAGTCCTCCTAGAAGCTATGGCAACATAACTTGTATATCTACTCAGAAAAGCCTTTGCAACTACCATAAATGACTTTAAATGGCCTTATTTTCCTGCAAGCAGTGAAATAAGCAGCTTCAGTGGGGAGGAGTAAATCCACTTGATTACACATGTTGCTGGGAGTAACACTCTTATTGGTTATTACTAATAACCCAATCTATTACTGGCAGCGTGGCTGCTGAAACAGGCAGTCTTATCTGCCAGAGAATAACTGTACTGCTCCTAAATTTCCAATTACAGTGGAATAAGGGGAGTCTGAAGGGCCTCAAGGGAGGAAACTCAGTAGGAAGCAAAATCAACATGGAGAAGCTTGGTTATAAATAACATTTGTGACAAATGAAATGGATGGGGACCAGTCTATCTTTTGAGGAGGATTTCTTCCAAGCAAGGCTGAGCTCTTTCTGTCCTGATGCTTTCCTCAGGCCAGCCATGGTGTTTGTATGTCAGGTCATGAGGTGATGGAAGTGTTGGTTTATTGTCTAATCTGAGGGATTATAATTTCTGGAGGAAATTTATAATTTCTGGAGGAAAGAGGGACTTCTGGACCGTGGATGTGCAAAGCAGCTCAAGCTCAGGGCTTCAGTCCAGAATTTAGATGAAATTTCTCCATTGAAATCAATGATCAACCTGATCACCACAGCAGGGGTGTTCTCACACAGCAATGCCCTGGGAAATTCTCTCTTGGAATAGATCAGATTCTGCTCTTATTTATGCAATTATAAATTCACTGTAGCTCCATTTGAAACAACTGTTTTCATCTGATGCAAATAAGATCAAGATCTGGCCCAGGCAGCTTTTGTACACAATGGAAACTGACTGAATTATGGAAAACAGGAAACAAATCTAATGTAAATCTGAATGGAAATATCATGCTCTCTGTTACATCAGAATAAATTGGAAGGAAGTCTGTTGATTCTAGTGGAATTCATCTGGATTTACACCAGACTGTGGCTCAGCATTTGTCAGTTGGCTGCACACCGACATCAAAACTGAAACCATGCCACCTCATCTGAATAGATTTGAACGTTTTCTCCCTTTTCCTTTATATTTCAGCAGTTGCCTCTGCATCCTGATGGCTGATTAGCCTTTTCAAACAAATAAACCTCTGCAAACAGGCATCAACAAATAAGCCTGGGTCTCACTGGCGTTTGCAGAATCTAAATGATGAAGTTTGAGCTTGGGTTTAGAGTCACTTAAACGTGCTCCTGCTCCTCTGTGTTCCCACTTTAGAGCTGCAGGATAGAGCTGTTGGGGGAAGAGATCTTGACAAAACTATTCTGATTTCCCCAAAGGAGGGAAATCCCAAAGGCAAATTCCTTGCCCTCTCACCAGCACTGGGAAGTGCCAGCAGTTTCCTAGGATGCACAGGATTTACCCTTCAGTAGATCAGCAAAATATTGTCATTCTTTCACTCTTGCTGTCTTCAGGCAGATGGTCAGAATGGAGCCAAAACCCTCCCTAATGGACCTAATAGGGAATCTAATGAATTTATTAGGGAATTGTGTCACACTCTATTTTCACAGGCCAGTTCCTGTGCAGGGGAACAAGGGGACCTGTGGGTACTTTTCATGGGAAAGCAAGAGGGTTAATTAATGCCTGAGCAACAGATTTGACTCCCTGAGTAAAAGTCACTGGAAAAACACAATATCTGGGTGAGAGCACAGCCACATCAACCCTTCCCTTGATTCTCATATACCCCAGCTTCTTAACTTAATTCACTTTTTAATCTGTGCTCATGTTTCTCTTCAGATAATTAGTAAAATGCGTCTTAATTAAAACAAGAGGAGGAGAAGACACACAAACGAACGAAAGCCCTAAGTCAATGGGATTCAGGGATGGGCAAAGCCAGTATTCAAATACAAATCTTGAGGCAAACATGATAATAACAGTTATGGAGAGTGTATCAAAGGGAAAGAGTTTTCTGGAAGCTGGGGAACTGTTTGCCTGTATATCTTTCTGAAAAAAAGGTACTGGCTAGAACCTGATGTTTGAGTACCACAGAGCCTGACCTGAAATCTCTGTCTCATGGGGAGAAGAGCTGGGGGAGCTGTGTGGCCAGCAGTCTTTGTTTTTCTATTTCTCAGTCAATGATTTTTTGTGTGTGATCCTCAGGAAATTAACTGGGGCAGATTTTCACAAGTGGCCCCTGTCTGTGGTTGCTGTGAGGTGTAGATGTTCAGCTGAGATGCACCTGATCACCCTTTGCTGCACCATCAGCAACAAAGCATCTGTGGATCTCAACCACAGGACCTGAATGTGCCAGCCACTCCTTCTCAGAGTCCTTGTGTCCCCAGCCGTAAATTGATAAAATAAATATTTTCCTGATTTTATAAAGCTATTAAAGGCTCTCTAATGAAACAGAGGCTTTTGAAAGACCTGTAATTATTATGGCTTACTTTTGCTTAGGCTTATTCCTAAGCCTGTGTTCCAGGCTCAAGGATGGGGCCCTGAGCAACCTGGTTTAGGGAGTGGCATTCCTGCCCATGGCAGGTGCTTGGAACTGTATGATCTTTAAGGTCCTTTCAAACCTAAACCATTCTGTGATTTGATGGTTCCTGCCTAATTTGGGAGAGCTTTCTCTCTGCTGCAGACCCTGTGTGGAATGCAATGTCTTTGCTATCTTGTTTCTGTCCTTCACAGCATCATCCCCTGGAATAAATACCCACAGCCAGGATGCAGCTGCCAGTGGTGTTGATTCACAAACAGCAGCTCCAGCTTCCTGATTATCACAGCCTCTCTAACTCTGTTTGCCCTGTACCACAGGCTTGTTCCATCCATGCCAGTGAAGTTGGCACGTGTGAACTTGGAAACAAAGAGAGAGCATTAATGTGAAGAAGCTGGGTCTCAGCCCAATCCCAGCTCTCTGAAGGATGCACTGTATGCAGTCATACAATTACAGAATCATGGAAAGTCCAGAGCTGGAAGAGTCCCACAGGATCATCGAGTCCAGATCCTTTTCCCTGCCCAGACACCCCAAAACCCCACCCTGAGCATCCCTGGGAGCTCTGGCAGCCTCGGGGATCATTCCCTGGGCAGCCTGGGCAGTGCCCAGCACTCTCTGGGGTGGAAATGCTCTGGGGGAAGAGCTTTTCCCAATATCCATCCCAAGCCCTGACACAGCTCCAGCCATTCCTGGGATCCTGTCCCTGTCCCTGTCCCAGGGCAGAGCTCAGCCCCTGCTCCTCCACCTCCTCCACCTCTGCTCCAGAGGGCTTGCAAACATCCATAATCCTAAGGAACCAAAGTCAATTTTCCAACCTTCTTGGAGAGTCTCAGCTGCATCACTGGTCTTTACTCACTGCCTGTAAATGTTCCAAGTGCACAAGAGAATAAATTTGATATTGAGGTGGATGTAATGGGGCCACCAAACAGAGTCAAGGGAGAATCACAATTGCAGAGACATTTTCTGCTCCAGAAATGCAAGAAGATAGGGGACAGTTTTTTGCGTTTATAGGAGTAAAAACTCTTTAGGGAAGGACCTTAAAAGTGGGAAAAATTATAATTTACTGTTCACATCATGCAGTGGGGAATCAGGCCCAAGCTTGTAGCTACAAGCTTGAGCTATAAATGTTGTGGCCTGACAGTGCTGTACAGAGATTTACTGAGTGACATTGATTTCAGAACTGCTTTCTCCAGGGAATGGCACTGTTTTATTCCAGTATGGTTGTGAGACCCTACACTTGATTCTAATCTTATATTCTGAAAAATCAAACGATTTTTGGTGGGTGTATGCCTGACTTATTTGCATATGCATGGAACGTGCCTTCAAGAGCTGATACAACTTTGACAAAATTCTTATCTGAGTTATTCTTCTAATTAAACCCTATTCTGTCTTTTGTTGGGAAGAATTCTGTCCATTTCCTCACAGAGATTCTGTGTTCACTGAGCTGGGTCTTACAGCAGGAATCAGGTTTGCCCATGATGGCAATAGAACAGGTTAGCCTGTAAACCCAGAGTAAATTTGCAAACTCCATTTGATAAAAAGAAATGCATTAATGGATTCTGTGACTGATCTCCTGAAATGTCATTTGAATAGTTTTGACTGTGTGTTTGTTTTATTCCTGGGAAATTTCACAGTACAAAAAGACTTTTTATTTTCCCTTCTTCATTTGCCAACTTTCTCTTTGGAAGTTGTTTGTAATGTAGGCTGAGGTTTGGGCCAGATCTTTAGCTCACATAAGCAGATGAATCTATATTCATCTGTAAAAAAGATTCTGATATACCTGAGCTGAGGATCAAGGACAAGAAAATGAAAATAAGAAACTGCTAGGAATGAAGCTTTTTGACCAGGGGAGTAGTTACTGTAGGAAACATACTATTTCCTAAAAAAAAAAAAAAATAAATAAATTAAAAATTTGATTTTTTCTAAAACTACAAGCTTATTATTTGGGATATGAATGCCTAGAACAAGTCTTCCTGACCCAGTGCCATTCTTCCATCAATCCCTTTTATGCTGTTAATTTGAGGCCTTTCCCACTGCTTTCCTGCTCTGCCTCCCCGATTGTGTGCAGGAAACGCTGGGTGGTTTGAATTAAAATATTTCACTGTGAAAAAAAAGTTTTTAAAAAAAAAAAGTGGGAAAAAAAAAGTCTTTGCTGATAGCAAATTGGAGAATGTGGTTCTATGAGTCTGGATTATTGTAGATGATTTTAGTGCTTCTAAAAGCAAACGCTCAAAAGCCAAGAGAATGCAATAGATAATGTTTTTGGATTGATGTGTACAGATGTGCTCAGATCGAGGAGAGACAGGGACAAAAGGCAGATGTGGGAGTAAGGAGAAAAACCCATAGACTAATGAGACACTAACATGGAGAATAAAAGAAGAAAAAAAAATGGAAAAAGAGTTAACTGAAGCCTTGGTCTATCCCTGAGCTCATTAGCACGTGCCCAGAGAGATGTTCAGAAGGACTCTGGACATGAGGCAAGGCTGCCTAACAATGGAGAGGGTAGAAAAAGCAAAATTCAGGGTTTCAGCTCTGGATACTTTTGGCTAGATCTGCTCTGTTCTGGCTGCTTCCAACTTCCTCTTTTAGTACAGTAAAAGGATGCTGGAAGAGAGGAGTCTCCTGCTGCCAAGCCACCACCATCACTGGGGAGGTGACTCTTTTGTTCTTTAATAGTGGCTTGTCACTTTTCAGGCCTGTCACTGCAGTGCCTTTCTCCCACAGCCCGGAGCTCATTTCGTGTATATGAAAGAGGACAGAGCTGCTTTTTCTCTTAAAAAGAGAGAAGAAATACTCTTCCTGACAGAATCCCAGTGGAGGCGCTGGACTACCAAATCCTGGGAGGATTCCCTAAAAGCATTAATTGTGATAATGCCAAAAGTAACACAGGCTAGGCTGAGAGATGGCACAGGAAGGGTGCCCTTGGTGAGATGTAGGGCCAGGCCAGGCCAGCTGCAGGTGCTTGAGGAAGGAACATGAGACTAGGAAATCCTAGGAAGTGGCCTTTCCTATTCCAGCTTCTGGAAGCTCATACTCTTCCCAGCACTTCTTCTTCTTCTTGCTGTTGACTGAATTATTGTTCCTATTTTCTGTCACTTTGAACAAGGGGAAAGGAGAAGAAGCTGGTCTACAAAGCAATTTCCAATGTGCTTCCCTGTCTGTCTGCTCCCTACAAATAGTTGGGTTTTTTTTCTTAGGGATGAAGGCAGAAGATAATTCCTTTAAGTGGCTGTAGAAAGCTGCAGCTTTCTCCAGCTCCTGCAAGAACACAACTTGAGTCCCACGTTTCCCTACTCCCCTAAACCAAGAGGTTTTGTTTCCTGGCTTTGTTTTGTGTTTGGTGGTGATTATACTTCTCCAGGGTAGCCCAAAGTGATTGGAGCAGCAGAGAAAATGACAAGCTGAGGATGCTCCACAAACTGGCTGTGCCCTTTTTCCAAAATGCACTAATTCCATAGAGTAGGGAACCGTTTTCATCTCAATTCTGGTTTGAACTCCTCGTGTTTCACCTGCAAAACCTCTGTTTTCCAAGCAGTGAGCTCAGCCCAATTTCCTTTTACCCCTGCTGTGCTGGCAAGCCTCAGGAAGAGACTTTTGCTCGTGTTGGATGGAATTCTGAGGGCTGGTGGAGCAATACTTGTGTTCCAAGGCTCCAAGTGAGTCTCATCTGCAGACTTGTGTGATGGCTTTGGCTCATTAGCTAATGAGGTTAATGAGAACACCTGTATGAGCCATCTGATAGGAAGGGGCTGTGTCTAGCCGTGGTGATTGCTCAAGATGACACAGCAAGTCACCAGCAGAGCACACGGCAGGACAGAATTCCATCTCCAGGTCTGAAACCATCTCATTCCCCCTGTGGAGCAGGTGGATGGACATGGACATGTGAGCTCGAGGAGATGGGTGATATTCAGCCTGCTGCTGGGCTTGTGCAGGGGGCTGGAAATATTCTCCAATATCACAGAGGCTTGTGAACCTTGAGAGCTTCAGAGTCAGCCCAAACCTCCACCTGCAGAGAAATGTGAGCCAGTGACTGAGAATCTCGCTGGCTCAGACAGGCTTACTATCAATGGCATCTAATAGCAGAATGTTACCATTTCTATCTGGTTTTAATGATTTATCACCCCTGAATTATGCACCAGGGGTGACAGTAATGTTCTCTGATGTGGACTGGTGGATGGAATTACATCTCTCTCTGTTTGGTGTGCTAACAGAATCAGAATTAATATTTTGTCTTGCCAGGCTTATCTTGGCTAGCAGGAGCTATTATTTCACTTACTCTGTTTCTCTTCCCCCTCTCTGTCACAACTGAAATAATTTGAATTTGAGCTATACTTGAAGCAGGACTCCCCTCAAATCAGATTTCCAATTCCTTGGCCGCAGCCCGATCCCAAAACTCTCAATCTCCACTGACTCCAGGCAAAGTCAGTCAAGTAATTGGATGGATCAAGCAGGGAGAACACCTTTTGTGGGTGACATGCAAACACATTTGACTATGAACTGCTAGGCAGCGTGGGGAAAAGCAAATGAGAACGTGCTGCACACCAGCCAGCACAGCACACAGTCCTGTCCCCATGCCATGGGCACGCAGTCTCTCCCTTGGAGACATCCCTGGAAATGTGTCAGTGCACACAGAGAGGATCCTGTGCAGCCCTGCATGGCTCACCGAGGTCTGGGCACACCTCTGGGTGAAAGCAAAAAGCATTTGATTACTCACAAAGCGCTTTTCCTCTGCCCTTTCTTTTTCTGTGCTGTTCCCACTAGTGCTGAATTACAGCCACCATGACTGGTTCCTGCCTCCCAGTGTGGGATTCTGTGTTGGGTTAGATTCCATACATATTGCATTGTTTGCCTCCTTTATTTCCCTTTCTCCTCCCTGCTCATGGTTGTTTGTTTTCTCTTCATGTGTGGCATAAAAAAGGCTGTTTGAAGAGAAACTACCCAGTCCAAATGAAAGGGAATGTTACTTTTGGAAGATCCAACTGAAGCCTGAACAGAACTGATAGTAAATTATGAATTAGCTGGAGATTTTTATCAATTCTTTTCTTTGTCCTTACTTTTTCTTGGTTTTTTCCTTCTCCCTGTGTCTTTTCTTAACCCTAATTAAAATGTGCTGGGCACAAAAGTGTAATGAAAAGCTAGACTCATTACTTTTGTTTATGGCAAAATCCAAGTGGAACAGAACTCTAAATGGGCTCTGGTTGAGTCCCATCTCCCTCCATAAAGAGTGTAATAAATATCAGCCACATTGATTTTCCTTCTCCTGAACCCTTCCTATTTGTTCTGGTCTAAGTGCACTGTTTTCCTCTGAGGTTCTTTTCCTCTAACTGTTCTATTATCTCTTGTTGTTCTTAATCTGTGTTGAGTGTGTAATTGAGATCCTAAGAGGAGGTTAAGAGAAACCCCCTCAGGAAGACATCTGACCTACATGAAGAAAGAGAAAAAATAAAATAAATAACCCAAGCCATTGAGGCCAACTGCTCCATTTACCTGGTTGGGCCATTTCTTTCAGCAAGGACTTTCATCCACTCCAGGCTTAGCTCTCCTTCTGTAATTAGTCCCGTGTATGTGTTTTTTTAAGTTCAACTTGATTTTTGCATTGATTTCTTTGCCTTGGGGGCCATTTACCTGTTCATTCCTTACATCTGCTTTTCACTCTACCTGCAGTTATCTGCTGAACTGGTGTTATGGGCAGAGGAAGGACGTGGCCCCTTTCCTCTCCCCCTTTTCCTGTTGTGATTTCACCTGGCCCCAGTGACAGAGGTACACGTTGGGGGTGATGCAGAAGATGTCTCAAAGCACAAACAACAGCTACTGAATTCCCCTTGGCTTTCCCAGAGGCATGAGCATGACTGAAAGCTTCCTGAGAGACTGGGAAACCACCTTCACCCAACCTCAGACATTGCTTTCCATCCTCTTCCAGCCTCCTGATCTGGGCACTCTCTGTCCTGAGCAGTTGAACTCCCTGTCCCTCTTGTTTGGCCACTGCCTCAGGGATATATTGCAAATACACAGAATCCATTATTGCCTGCTTGCTGCACCAGTTCCCAAATCTCAGCAGATAAAGACTTCTTAGTGTTTTCTTAATGTCTCTTTCTAGTTTATTAAAGGCCTAGGAGGCATGG
>JAGMWU010000080.1:0-30313 GCA_018697195.1 Certhia americana | reverse complement strand
TATTGGATTTTTGCTGTTATTGCAGGAGGATTGTTGGCATTGACAACTGCAGATGTGGCTGGCTTGTTTTTGTCCCTCCAGACCTGATGGAAAGGTGTCCCTCTTGGCTGCAATGTGGGGATGTTTCCATGCACTTGACATGGAGCTGGGAGAGGAGAGTGAAGTGCCTGCGTGGTGCCAGCTCTGCTCTCCCTGGAGATCCCTTGTCCCCGAGCTGACAGCTCCACTTGCCATCACGTTTCCATGGCATTGCCACCATGCCCGCTTCCAGGGATGTCTGATAAACTGGAGAAAATTGGGATGAGGGATTATCAGGCGTTAAGTGGTGCTGCTGAGCCAAACCTCCCACTCCATTCATTATCAGAATCTCTGTTTTCTCCGGGGGGACTGCTGGGATCCAAGTGGAGCAGGGTGAGGAGGTGGCAGCTGCTGTGTCTGGGCCTGTGTGAAGCACTTGGGGCTCCTCCAGATCCTGGCTTGTCTCTCAGTGAAGGTCAGCTCCTGTTTCTAGTGAAACAATTTCCTATTTCTCAGTAGGGGTTGGATCAAGCCTTTAAGGAATTAGATTCTGTTTCAGTTCATAGCTTAACCTCTCAAAAATTCCCTTTTGATCTCTCCTGTTCTGTTCAGGAATTGCTCTGAGTGTGTCTATTGACTTTCCATGGAAAGTGGACATGGCCAAGTAAAAAACTTTGCTGCTGAAGATTTTGCAGGAGTAATATTGACCTTCCCATAGATACTGAAGAGAATAGAAAGTCCTGATTCTCTAAAAGTGAACTAAAATTGTATTTGATGAGTTCTATAAAATGCTTATGGATTTTTATTTTGTTCCTACTTTGGCTGAAACATCCTTTTTTTTTTTTTTTTTTTCCCTCACAAAGGCCAGATGCAGAATATTTACAGAGAAGGGGGAAACCTTTTCCTTTGAAAAATATTTGTACTGATAAATCACTGCAAATTGGTAAACTCTCAGTTGAATCTAAATAAATAATAGCAGAACTTTGGCTGCATTTGCAAAAAGCCCCCAAACGTTGGATTTATGGGTTTCAGGTATAATTGGGATCTAAGTTAGGCTGACTGAATATTTACAGATTTTATATAGTTTCCTGTGCAATCTTTTGGGGAGTAAATCCAGGTCACAGCCACTCCAAACCCAGCTCCACTCCTGTTTTCAGGAATTTCAGCAGAGTCTGTTTTCAAGACTCTGCTGCAGAGTCAGCCCTGCTGTGACCATAGGCTCACAGATCCTCCCAGAGATGTCACAGATTTTCCAGTGGTGACATCAGTTCCTTCCTTGGGTGAAAAGCTGAGTTTATGCACACTGGGAGGAAACAAATAGTTCAGGATTAAATTGGATTTAGGGTCAGCTCCCAGGGGTTACTCACTTGCCAAACTTCACCTGGTGCTGGGTTGGGCAGACAAAGAGCTGTCCTGGTGCACAGAGAGATCCCATGGCCTCTTATGCACTTATAAAAAAGTGCAGGAAGATGGTAATTCTTTCTAAGAGCAGCTCAGATCTCTTGTTCTTGCTGCTCCTTGTCTCCTGTGGCTCATATCCTGACAGGAGCTTATCAGCAGTGCTTGCTCTGAACCCTGTGGCCATCGATCAGCACAGGAGCATCCCCAGCAATCACACAACAGCTTAAAACAACAAGCAGGTCTTTATTTACTTTTTGGTTCTCACCTTCGTGTTTTCCAGGTTTTGTGCCACGGACAGAGTACAGAAATATTCCTCTCATTTTTAAAGAACACTGAGATAATTTGTGCACAGGAGGCAGAACTGCTAAAGGTTTCCAAAGAGTAAAGAGCTCCCACCCAAGATACTGTGGCCACAGCAACCTGTTGTCTGATATAGCCTAAACCAACTGATTATTACAATGTACTTAAATAACCATTAATTAAAAATGTATAAGCTCTTTCTGTGTGTAAGCTTCACAAAGCACATGATCCCTGCATTCCTCTGAAACCTCCTTCTTTCCACTGTCTTTCCCTATCAGCTCTCTAAGTCTTCTTTCTCTGTCTTTTCTCAGCCTCTGATGGCTTTGCTCAGTTCATCCTCTGTCATTTGTGTCTGGATGTAGAAATATTTCTCAGGACGTTTGACTCATCCATCATTTAGATAATCACAAGGAAAAAAAAACCCCAGTTTCCAGCTATGAATATCCATAAAAAGCACAATGGAAAAAAAACCCCTTACCTTGAACTTCCCTTCCTGCTTTGCTTTTCATTTAATTTGAGAATCTGACTTGACAGTCTTTGCTCTGGCAAAAGTCCCACTGAAGTTATTAAGGGCAAGAGCTTGTCAGGATTAAGAGGAAGGATTTGAAATATCTGTGAGTGATAGCAATATCCCCAGTTCTATTAGGCCAGATAAGTATTCACAAAGGACATTAACCCTGGAGCCTTGAGCCAGCTGCTGACTGCCCTGCAGGGGAAAGGAGGTGAGGTTTCCAAAGGAGAAAACTGCTCCACAGCTGCTGTAATAAGGTTTTGCATCCCTTCGCTTGCAGAGCTGAACTCAGAGCACTTCCTCTCGAGTATCCATTTGACCATCAGGGTCACACAGGGTGTTGGGAAAAGTGAATGGGCAGTGAGGAGCCTAAATGGGAATTAAGACTTATGAATTGTCACTGACACAGAGCCTGGGTGTGCTGGTGTCCATCAGAGGGGGTAACACAGGGGTGCAGCTCAGTCAGGCAGCTCAGGAGAGCTTGGAGGGCTCGTTTGGAAAGGCCACCTGAACTGCACTGCTGCTGAGGGTGTGCAGGTGTTTGGGGACAGGAGGGAGCAGAGGCACCACAGATGGCTGAAACCTTGGGTAATGTTTGAGATCTTCCAGCAGCTTAACACCCCTTTCTACTGAGGTAAACTTACTGCTGCTTCTCTGCTCCCATTTCTCAGGGAGTGATGGTTACACAGATCAAATGCTCATTTGGCCATTTGAAGGACAAATGTAACTTTGAACACAAAGGATCATAGAATGGGTTGGGTTGGAAGGGACCTTAAAGCTCATTTCATTCCATCCCCAGCCATGGGCAGGAACATCTCCCACTGTCCCAGGATGCTTCAAACCCCATCCATCCCAGCCTTGGTCACTCCCAGGGATGGGGCAGCTGCTCTGGGCAGCCTGTGCCAGGACCTCCCCACCCTCACTACCCAGAATTTCTTCCTAGTATCTAATTTAACCCTGCCATCTGGCAGTTTTAAACCATTAGGACAAAGGAGAGTGGATCAGGAAAGGAGACATCAGGATGGGGTCAGTTAAAAAAGCTTTCCTTACACATTTTTATGCTTCTTGAGCCTGCAGTACTAGATGGATTCAGGGATTATGTGTACTCCCAGCTGGGCACAGTGAAGGACAGTTTACACAAGCAGCAGCTCCTGCCCTGTGCAGTGAATTGAAGAGCTGATCTCACTTTTTCCACCTTCTCTGCTGCAGTTCCTGCCCTGACACACATGGCATCTACGTGGTTCTCCATCCCTCTAGTCAGGGCAGATCACATTAACGCCGATGTTAAAACCAAACAAACAGTGAAATAAATTTAAAACAAAAATAACATTTCCAAGGCTGTTCCATCCCCACCACCCTCTACCATTTATAACTAATTGGGGCTTTGTTATATTCCCTCACCCAGTGACAGATAAATACTAAACTCCACTGGTTAACAATAATCACCCTAATTATGCCAAGATGACATTTACAATACAGGCAATTGCTAATCCATTACCTCACTCTGCTGAATACTAGAACACTCAAATTAAAAGTTATTCACCCACAAAGAACAATGTTTTAGTAGCTGACACAGCTTAGTAAAGGAATTTATTAAGGTAATTTGCAGTTTTCCCATAAATAAAACATTCTAGTGTTCCCCCGTCCTTCCCCCTCCCTTCCCCAAAGTAATCTTTTGTGATAAATCTCTTTTTTTTTTTTCTCTCTCTTGTAGCACTTTAAAAAAATAATAATTGAAACTGCCAGGCTGAGTTACATATTTAAATTTGCTCACCTGAAAGACAACAGAGAGCTGCTCATCCATCTCTTTAGGTTCTTTTAGGAGAATGGGGGTGATAGTTTGGGGTTTGTGATGTTGTAGGAGGTTGCTGTGATAAAACCTTCACCAGTGTGGGGTTTCAGTCAGACCTAGTGATGGCTGTGACCGTGTCAGGAGCTGTGCAGTCTGTTGTGTTTTGCTGTGCCAAACCAGGACTGTCTGGCCCTTATCAGGGAGATGCTGAGGAGGAAGCAAAAGGGCTGTGAGTATCCTCAAGCACAGGCTGGAACTCACAGGGGTAAATGCTGCAGCTCTGTTTATGTGCCATCCCAAACCAAAGCCAGACAAGAAGTCAAAGAAGCTGCCTGTGTACCCCAGCCTGCAGCAAGCAGCATCAGTGTGTGGAGTAGGGAGGCACCTGCAGCTTTATTCCAGTACCTAGAGGCCTTTTTCTTTTAGTGATCTCTTCCTGACTCATCTCCCATCATTAGAACACAAAAGGGGAAAATCTCCCTCAGTTTCATTACCTAGGAAGGGAGGAAGTCCTGCTGACAAATATGAATAGAGGGAGTAAAGGGTGAAACAGACTCAAAAAAATCAAAGCTGGGTTTCATTGCACCCTGTGGGCAGTCCCTTGCAGCTGGTGCTGGCAAAACCTCTGCCAGTAGCACATCCAGCTACAGGATGGAGCAGGAAGGCATTTTGTGGGGTTTGTTTGTTACTGTTTCCACAGCAGTGCTGCCCAGAGCTCATTGCAATAAATCAGTGAGTCACAGCCAGCCAAGAGTCCCTGCTCCCACATCCCCACTGTGTGCTGGCTGTGTGCATCCCTCTGGATGTGGGCATCGCTCCCACCTGGGGTGAGCAGAGGGCAGGACCTGCCAGGGCCAACCCTGCCTGTGCAGGAGGCAGCCCAAGGATTTTACTCCTCACAGATCCTCAGAGTTCCTCAGAGATCCTCTCAGATCCTCTCAGATCCTCAGAGATCCTCAGAGATCCTCAGAGATCCTCTCAGATCCTCTCAGATCCTCAGAGATCCTCACAGAACCTCTCAGATCCTCTCAGATCCTCTCAGATATTCAGAAATCCTCTCAGATCCTCTCAGATCCTCTCAGATATTCAGAAATCCTCTCAGATCCTCTCAGATCCTCACAGATCCTCTCAGATCTTCTCAGATCCTCTCCTCCTGCCTGGGCACCCCATCCCCATTTTTTCATTCATCCGTATCTTCTTTAAATCTTGATTTCTCCTTTCAGATACTTCTCTGTTCTTTTTCTTATACTCCTTTTCACCCTGTTTTGTTCTGTTCTTTTGCACTCCTTACCATTTTCTTCTCGTTTTGTTCCCGTATACTCCCCATCATCCTGTTCCTTTTCCCAGGCCTCTCTTCCAAGGCTGGATCTTTTCATGGTTGTGAAGAACAGCCAGGGCCCCAACACTCGTGCCTCAGGTTTACTCCGTTTGCTCGGGCAAACGCCTAAATTGTGTCACTGTGGTCACCAGGCTGTTACTCTGCAGAGCTGTGCCCACCCCTGCACAGGACCATTGTCATAATACAACACAAAATGAACCACAAACACACAGACACCTTTCCTCGAGCAAGGGCAGAAGAAAAGAGGAAGTTTATTATAAAACTCTGATTTATATAGGTTAAAAAGGTTGTCCCTTAATTGGTTTAACAGGTGGTTTCCTCTCAGACCACACTGGTCAGTCCAAAGGTCCATCAATTTTCAGTTCCTTTAGAAAAGAATGTAAACAATTGTTGTTTACAGAGATGTGTGTGGGAAGTGACTCCAGGAATTCAAAAATATCAGAAGGCTAGAAGGAAAACATGCAAAAGCTGAGGTGACAGACCATCCTTCTGGCCAGCACCTCAGGCACAGCAGAGAGCCCTGCTTTGGTCGATGCTGTCCCACGGCCCCTCTGCCCCTGGAGAGAGGATTCCAAGGGGAAAGTGTGCCAGGAGTGCAAAATTCCTCTCCTGCCTGATGGTACTGCAGCATCACAGCCCTCCCAAACTCAAATCTGCAAGCCCTGTTTTTACCACTCCATTTTCTTCTCCAGCTCAATTAACAGTGTTTTCCTGCTCATCCCTCTGCTGTTATTTGCTCTGTCTCGTGTTCCTGTGGAGTTTTTCCTGCCCTTCCTTCTGCTTCATGGGTTGGGCTCCACTCCAGCTCTGAGCTTCCAGCCCTGTGCAGGCACCCAGGGCAGGAATGAAACAACTTCCAGAACTGCTCCTGGGAAAATCTGAGGGTTTTATTTCAAGGGAAATCCTCACTGTAAAGGAAATTCAGTGAGGAAAAGAGGTGCCATGAAAGACAAGGCTTTAAAACACACACTGAACTTTATGTGGGGGTGCTCCTATTTGGAGATAAAGTGGTGTTAATTTGAATGAACTTTATTCCTTCCCGAGGAGGGTAAGTGCAGCCTGATTAAAGCCACTTGAATTCTGAATCAGAGAGTCTGCCTGGGGAGTTAATGGCCAATAACAGGCAGAAAACAAAGCTGGGTAATGCTTGTCACAGCAGGGTTCAAACTTCAGCACATAACTTCTTATGACCTGAGAACTGTATTTCATCTCAAGATATAAACTGACAACCCCAATTTGTACAGGCGTATGGAGACAGCAGAATATGCCATTCTGCTTGTTCCTGTTCAAGGGCACACAGAGCCCTGAGTACACAAGTGTGGGGCAATCACAGATCAGAGAAGATTAATTTCTACCCTTGGAGGGATGCAGTGACACCATCACCTCAGCTGCTGCTCACCCAGCTCTGGACCACATCATACAGCAACGATTAAAGTAAATACAGAAGTTTGCTGAGCTCACTCACGCCAGTTAATGACTACTGTCTCAATTATCACTGTAATTCCCCATCCATTTTCTTCTTATTTTTCCAACTTGCTGCCATTAATCTGGTTTTTCATTTTCCCCCTCTATCAAATTCCTGTCCAATTGAACCCAGTAACTCTGGCTCATCTATTTCTCTTCTGATGGAAGCTCAGCCACTCCTTTAGTGGCTGTTCAGCTCTGCTTCTTGTCAGCCTGCCTGTGCAAGATACCCACTTTAGGCCTTTGGATCTGAATGCAGTCATGGAAGCTTCAGCATTGGAATTGAAGGTACAATTTCACACAAACTGGAGCAGAGGGAGGCAGTGCACTGACTGGAGAGAGCTGAAGAGTTTGTCCTAGAATCCAGCATCTGTTTATAAGGAAAGGAGAAGACTCCACAACCTCGGAATACTTATTTTCTCTGACTGCAAATCTGAATTTTGGTGGTGAGATGCATCCATGACTGGGTGTTTGACCCCCCCTCTGCCATTAGCAATGGAGAAAATTCACTATCCCACCAAACTTGGGAAAACTGTAATTGTGTCTCCTGGTTGGGGGACTGTGAGGAGCAACAGGGGATTTCTTGCTCTCTGTTCTTAAAAGCAGAAAGATTAAAAATAGAAAGATTGAGTTCCCTTGTTCCCCATCAATCACAATTATTTCGGTTTTTTTCATTTCTGAGCTACATATTTCTTCCATGCCAAGCTCCCACTTCCATCAGACAATGCCTGGTCCTTACACTGAGAGTGCACAGAAGTAATGGAAAAGAAAGAAGGAATGAAAGAAAGAGGGAGGGAGAGAGGGAGGGAAGGAGATTAACACTAAAATCAACAGTTTCTCTTCCTCTCATTTTAGGTCAGAAAAAGTCTTCCCAACTGTATGAAAGGCATATTGGAAAAAAATCTGTAAATTCATGAACATGCAGTTATTACTTAGGAGACAAATTGCATTTCTTCCAAAATGTTCCAAAATGCATTCATTTTCAGAGTACATTACTTTCATAATACTGTGTGGAACATTAAATGAGAATTTCCCTGACTTGGCTACAGAACACATTTTTATATTTCAGTGTCTGACACAGAGCCCAGGGTAACTAATGAAAATCTTTTCGAAAAGTGACAATCTTGTCTAGCAGCCTTGCCTGTTGAAGAGATTGCAACATAAAACAGATGAGTGCCCTGCTTGACAGCTAATTGTGTCGGGCTTAATTACAACAAGCAGAATTTAATCGGCTGTGCAGTGCAGTTTTTTAGGATGGGGGAACCATCTGGAATATACCTTGCTCCTGGGCTGATGGAGGGGTGGGCATTGCTGGATTTCAAAGACAGGGGAGCAACTGTGTGCAGATTTAAATGCAGAAGTGGTTCCTTCCTTAGTGTATTTCATTTGAGCTGTTTGATGAGTTTTAGAGGTATTTATGCAAACCTGCACGCTGTCGCTTCATAAAGACAAGGTTTTGGAAATCTTCCCAGTTTCAATTTGATGAGGCTCGTTCCCCTCTGTGGCCAGAGCTGACACAGAGATGTCAGGCTTCACATGTTGAGTCACTCCTGATCCCTGTCCTCACAGCCCCTCCTCTGTCAGGTGTGGCCAGTCCAGGTGTGGCCAGTCCAGGTGTGGGGGCAGAGCTCTGGCACAGCCAGGGGGAAGTGCTGCAAACCCAGCTTTCTTTTATTTTTGGGACAGCTTTGTGTCACTGGCCTGTCCTGCTCTGCAGCCTGACACACTGAGGGTCACCCAGCAGCACCAAGAGCTGGAGAGCTCTGTTTATATTGGCGTGGAAGTATTTCAAAGGGAAGGACCATAAGTCTTAGAATTATGGAATCATTTAATATTCTGAGTTGGAAGGGACCCACAAGGATCATCCAGACCAACTCCTGCCCTGCACAGACACCCCAACAATCCCACCCTGAGCATCCCTGGGAGCATTGTCCAAAGCTCTGGCAACCTCTGGGCCAGGACCATTCCCTGGGGAGCCTGGGCAGTGCCCAGCACCCTCTGGGGGAAGAACTTTTCCTCAGTATTCAATCTAAACCTCCCTGGCACAGCTCCAGCCATTCCCTAACATTTCCCTAACATTGCCAGTCCTAGTATTGGGAAGACAGGTGGTCAACCTGTTTTACTCACTCATTTTACACTCTTTCTTCCACCTGTCCTCCCACTCAGTGTCTATCCATGGCTGTTCCCATGCTGAGCAAGGCCTCTCCAAAGGGAGCCTTGTCAGGGAACACACAGGATCCAATATCCCACAGCTCATCCTCTCCCAGGCCTGTTTAACCCACTGCCCTCCTCAGCATCACTTGCTGAGTGATGCTTTTGTGCTGCCCATCTGCTTCTCCACTGCAGCTGCTTGTTTTGCCGGGGCTCCGTGTGAAGTTCCTTCACCTCATGCAGAGTTTTCTCAGTGTAATTGACTGGAGGTGTCTTTTTTTCCTTTTTTTTTCTCTTGCCCTGTCCATTTTACCCTGTCTTCTGCAGTTTGATCTCGGAGTGGCTGCTGTGATTTCCCTGCTGGGCTGACATTGCTCCCACAGCTCCCATCTCCTCCAGTGCTGATGGAGTCATGGACAATCACGGTGTGGTGTCAGAGAGCTGCTTGTGCCTCCCCTGCACTGATGCTGCCTTTTGGCCCAGCTGCAGGGACAGGAGATGCACTGAACACCAAGGAGACTCCAGGACATCTTGAACAGCGTGGGAGTTCTGGGAGCTGTGGGACAGTCCAGGTGAGTCCCCTTCATTTTCAGGGCTTAATCCACCCAAAGCCAAGCACACAGATGAGCAGTGAGGTGCTAGGAAAAGGCCCACAGTAATGGAAGCAGTGAAACTTCTCTAAAGGCTGGATGTGTGCCATGGGATGGAGGACTCACCTGAGTGGGGCCTGGGCAGCCCCATTCTGGTGGTCTGAGTGACCAACAAGAGCAAAGCTCAGGGCTTTGGGCTTGGCAGTGTCTCAGCCACATGACAGATGTGATGGCAAGTCCAGGTGTGTCAGGCTGGCTTTTTTACCCGGGTGTTTTGAGAAGGTGAGGGGAGCACACCGCTGAGCCTGAGAAGTTACACAGCAGCTCCAAGCTCCTGTCATTTCCCCACACCCACTCCAGCAATCCATCTCCTGAGGCTGCTTTGGGTTTAAATGGAAGAAAACTGAGAGCAGAATTTAACCCAGGCTCTACATTCTTTGGGCTTGCATGGGATGTGCAGAAAGAGACCAACTGTGCTGTCGTTTCTCCCCTTCCAGTGCTGCTCTGGATCTGCTGCCTGGTCCCAGCTCTGCCCAGTGCACCCCAGGGTTTGTGTGTGATGACAGCCCTTACAGCCTGTCTGTGAACAGCCAGCACCTGCAACTCTTGGGTTCATTCCAGATTTCTCACACGACCTTCAGCAAATCGCTTGACCTTACATTTTTGCCCCTTAGTTCAAATGAGAGGAACGAGACCATAAGCAGGAAACAGCTCTGGGATCTCTAGAGAAGCAGTTCCTGAATCCCACACTCATTGGAAAATCTTCCTTCTGTTTCTTTTCCACTCTTCTCTGTAATTTTCAAGCCAATAATCACTAGCCATCCCCTAACGAGTTCCCCACCCTGGCAATTAGTACCCTTTATGCCCATTTTACAACTGCAAAAACCAAGAAGCAAGGTCAGCCACTGGCAGACTGGAAAGTCAGAGGCAGGAGGAGTGTGAGAACAGCCCATTTTCCATACCAGCATCCCTGCTTTGACCACTAGACCTTGCTACACTCAGAAACCATATCAGGGAAAGCCAGACGAGGAGCATTGTCCACAGTGCTAATCTTCAGAGGACCATATTAGTGCAATTTGATGTCAAGACGCCTTATCTATCACCAAGCAAGGAGTAAGATTAAAGGACTGGAGTTACAAGTGCCTTTTTGTTTGCACTAACTGGCTGAGTGTCTGTCTGGAAAACAGAGGCTTTCAATCTAAATTGCTGTCACGTTTGCCATACAGGAGTAGATTGGTCTCTCAGCACCCTTATTAAAAATACTACTGGCATTCTACAGCAGCTGCTCCAAACGCTGCAGCTTTCAGTAACAAGTTGGGAAGTGGACGTTGAACACCACGTACTGATCACTGCTTTCCTGGTGTAAATCTGAAGCAGCTTTCCCAAAGTCACTGGAATAATTCCAGGATTTACACCAGAACCCTGTGCCCGGAACCTGCTTGTGTTCCCCCACCTTCCTTGCACCAACTCAGCTGCAGAGGATTTGGATGCAGCTGCACAGATTTGTGATGGGTGATGCTGTTTCCAGGTTGTCACACTAAAACCAGTATCCCCACTGGTGTAAGGACAGTCAGAATCAGTCCTTTCCCCTGTATCGTATCTTGGTGAGGTGTTACTCCAGATCATCCATTAAATGACTGGGAAGAAAAATGAAGGAAGGTAGAAAAAGACTAGATTTATTAAAAAAAAAAAAAAAAAAAAAAAAAAAAAAGAGTGAGAGAGGAAAAAGGGGAAAAAAGAGAAAGAGGATGGGGCAAGAGAAATGTAAAAAGGAAAGACAAGGAGGAGCACAGGGCAGAGCATTATCAAAGGCTTTCGTTGTGTGCTAATGATGCTTTAATCCTGTAATGAGATGGAGAAGCACGAACATGAATATGGAAGGCAGGTACATCCAGGATCAAACAGGCTCGGGGGTTTTTTGTGTTTTCACCTGAAATGCATCCAAACCACACTGTCAAACAGCATTTGCTGCACTTGTCTCTTGCTGCTGCTTCTCTGCCTGGCAGCTGCACTAACACTGCTCCAGCAACAGGACAAGGGAGGGAAAAAGGGGCTGTAAACTTCCTTAAGGAAGAGGATAATAACCATAACACAACTCAGTATCCTCCCGAGACTGCCGGGCTCTGCTGCTGGCACTGACAGCCCCGCAGATGGCAGTGGCAGGTTAGAATCCAGCTCAGAGCTGTGCTGTGCTGCAGCCTGCAGATCCCAGCACGGGCAGCTCCTCCCGTACCCCCAAAACCAACAATTTCCACCTGGCCCACGCTGCTTATCATCCTTCGTCAAGGGAAAGGTTTTATTTCTGTTTTCTCTTGTTCCCTGGACTGTAGAGGTGCTGAGGCCGTTCTCAGAGTAGTGCTGGGAGAAGCAGGGTGGTGCTGGAAGACAGTGACACAGGACTTTGTGGAAAATTGGAAGAATTTTATGAAGGCAGGAGCAGGGAGGAGCAGTGTGAGGTAGAGAGTGGGGCAGATGGAGAACAAAGCTGCCTAACAGGGGAAGTGGAACATATTGGCACAGAGAAACTGTGGCTGCTCCATCCCTGGGAGTGTCCAAGGCTGGGTTGGACAAGGCTTGGAGCACCCTGGTTTAGTGGAAGGTGTCCCTGCCCATGGACTGCTTTAAGATCCCACCAAACCAAACTATTCTGTGATTTTCCACCTTTTCCATGGCAGTCCTGCAAGCTCTGGGGTGAACCCCAGATTCCCTGTCCCTAGGAGTGGTGTGGATGAGAGGCACCTGCTCATTACCATGCATTTATTTATTTGCATGGTGCCATGAAAGCACAGGGGACTTCATAAGAGCAAGAAAATGGAGTCCTTCCCTTTAAACAGTTTGCAACTCAGCAAGGAGAGAGAAGATTAATATGAGCTGGTGCTTTGAAGGGCAGAAGGGAGACAAAGTGCAGGAAGGGGACTTCTATCATCAAGGCATGGAACCAGGAGGTGAGCACAGGGAACTTAGAGGGGCAGGAACTACATATCCTGGTGTTAAGCAGCTGGATGTTGCACTGCAGTATCCTTTCCACCTGCTCTTCATTCAAATTTCCATCAGGAAAATAGAATATTTTTGAGTTTAACTCCTGGAAGTTCAGTGGGAGGGGCAGAAATCTACATTCTTTTATTTGAATAATTTAATTATAAGCTCACTAAGACACTAAAGAGTGGTTTACCTTCTCCAGAGCTCTCAGTTCACAGCAAAAGAATAGGGATGCTGTGGCACTGTGGATTTCCTTGCCCTGTACCCTCCAGGACAGGTGATGACAACAAGTAACTCAAGATCTGATTGCAGAGCTCTGCTCTAAGTTCAAACTTTGCAGTGTGGATGTGTTTGGATGTTTATACCCAGGGATATAGCTCATGGCGAGCTGCAGGTCTCCTCCAGCTGCTTGTGCCAGACTCCAGAATCCAGAATAGAAAACTTCTCCAGTTTGTTCTGAAGCTGCCACCAAGGACACAACACCCAGAAATGCTCCAATTTCACCTGGAGCCAAGGGCACATTCCACTGCTGGCTGTCTGCAAGAGCAGCACAGAGCCTAATCCCTTCCCTGACCTTCTGTGTCTTCTGTCCATGGTCAGTTTTCTCACACTGGGTGTTTTGTTTTCTCCTGTGGCTGTTTGGACAAGAATAACCCACTGCCTTCCTCACAAAGCCAGTTTGCCGGGAGGTGTAAACCCCTGCCTGACTTAAATCAGGTGGATTGCCTCGATGTCCTCCTTGTGGAGGGAAAGTGGTTCCAAGGGGGCATTTCCTCCTGTTCCCATCTACAGGACACGAGCTGTTGTCCAGCAGCTCAACCATTTCCTCCCAGAGCAGCTCTCTGACCTTTGGGTGTGCTCTGCATACACAACACCCCAGGTTTAAATGAGGTAAAAGACTGAGGATATAAAGTGTGAGCTGATTCCAGGCTGCCCGAGCTGGGAAGGGAGCAAGCAGATATTAACATTAATCCATCACCCGTTGCTTTGTTGTCAAAGTTGAGCAAAATTACTCCAGTGAGTCAGCTGCTACAGGAGAGTTAAGCAAGTGCTTGGGGAATCCTGAGCACTGGTGGTAGCTTCAGCACTCCCCCTGCTCCCAGCCTTGAAGCAGCAGGTCAAGATTGCACCTCTGAAAGGTGTTTTTACTCCCTTGGTCTTCCCCCCTCATACTTTTTTGTCATGTACTTCCTTCTCATCCTCTCCCTCTTGCCAATGAACGATGGATCTGTCGTCTTCATGTTTCCAGGGTAACGAAAAGAAGTTTCCCTCCAGCCCAGAGGCAGAACAAACCCATTCTGCTGGAAAATTCTAAGCGAGGATTAAAATTTGTAAAACACTACACAACCTAGTGCAGCATCTCCCATTCCTGCCAAGTTGCCCAAGCCACTGTGGATAAATGGCAGTGCTTGTGCCACTCACATGGGATTATCCAGAGGATCCCTTGTGGTAGTGGAGGGACAGTGCTCACCTGTATGGACAGAGAATTTTGTTTGTGGAATCTTACAGCCACCAGTGGATCCCACGGCTCCCTAAAAATCAGTCTTCATTTCTTTGACTGGATGCAGACAGGGCATGGAGAGTGGCTTTATTTTTCACAATGATTCTGGATCTCCCAGTTGACCTGCTTGATCCTGCCCTGTCTAATCTGGCAGCATTAAGGACAGCAAGGAAGAATTAGAAGAACAACTTATACCCAAGTAGGAATTCAAGTGGTCTTTAAGCAGGAGTTGGTCTGGGTCAATTGGTTCCTGAGAACCCTGAGCAGCAAAGGAAATGATGCCCCAAGGCACCAACCAAAGAAATGATGGGCTGGAGCAAAAGGCTTTACAAGATTTAAAGGGTAACAATTTATGCATTTAATAATTCAGTCCATCAAACATATTTCCTCCCAAAAGAAACCTCTGGGTATTAAGTACCTGAGTTCTTCTCTGGAACTGATTCTAAGGCACCCCAGTCTTTAAACACCTAAATTTCTCCAGTGCCTTTGTTCTGCTCTCACCAAACCCTGCTTCCTGCCCGTGAAGGGTTTACATCCCAGTGATAAGACAAGAGCCAATAGCTTGATGCCAACAGATGGAAGCAATAAGCAAGAACAGGGACTGTAACAGAAATAATAAACAACCACACGTAGAACATTTTCTCCTACGCTAGCCAAGGAAAGTCCATTAATTCTCATCTGGAAATCCCTGTAACATTTGCAGTGAGGATCTGCCATGGCTGTTCATGCTGCTGCCCCGCAGCACACATTTGCCTTGGTAATGTGAGCCATCACCCAGTAAATTCTGCACTTTTCTCCTACCAGCTCCTTTCCCAATACCCAGGGAAGAAGAATATGCTGCCTGGTAAGAGCTGAGTGAGTGAAATAAAGAAGGGTTTGCAGGCTGGTAAAGAAGCAGTATGAAACCCACAGCCAAACCTGCTTTACCCCAAGAAAAGAGAGAAGGGCAGCAGGTGAAATATTGCTGAGGAGCAGCCCCAGACAGTGAGGATCAAATGACACAACTCCTTTTACCACCCCAGCCCCACTGGGCACTGCAGCCACAGATTGTGGCTCTGAGGGATGGGCAGACACATCTGGTGAGTCAGTGCCAGCACTAAGGATCACCAAACCCAGACAACAGATTCACCTTGACAGCTCTGAACATCTTCTTCTAAGAGCTACTGCTCCTAAACTTGTATTCCTTCCCTGAGGACTGATCTTCCTCTCACGTACCTTTCCCAATCCTGAGCATCAGCTCCACGAGGGTGACTATGATGGTTTCCTACCTGCCCCCTCGTGTACCCACACCCACACTCAGCAGCTCTGTGCCTCTCACCTTGGTCACATTGTAAATGAGAAGGAAGTTGATGTACCAGTCATCGGTGAAACAGCAACTTCTTTCTCCTTGACATTCAGGCAGTTGAAAAGCTCCTTGTAGGGTCAAGCACAGTGGCTTTTAAATAATGCATCGTGTTTGTTAGTGTGTTGGCATTTAAATGATGGCTGAGAGGAAAAAAGCAACTGGGGTTCCAGTGCTCTGTGTTCTTTTTAATGGGGTCATTGGAAGACACAACACTCCCACTGTCACCTGGCCCTCCACTCACCTGCTTCCTCTCCACATCTCACCTCCCACACGTGTTCTGGTTCCTCAGGCATGGTCAGGGACATGCTTCCACCCTCACTGGCACATCCCATTCTTCTCCACATCCCCACAACCTTGCTCAGAGCTCATGCTACTGGGCTGGGAGGATGTACAGAAAAATACACCCGACCCTAACATGGACCTGTGTCCCTCCTGGCACACTCACTGCAAAACAGTATGAACCCAGTGGCTGTGGTTACCTGGGGGTCTCTTATAGCTCTGGAGATGGGGAGGAAGGGATGGGTTTATGCACCAAATCTAGGCTATGACAAAGGTTCTTTCAGAGGAACAGCCTTAAGCTGCCTCCAGAGCCTGCTGTGATAGACAGACCTTCTTCCCACCCCCCCAGCCATGGCCACATTCCCTGCTAGAGCAAGAAAACTCAGAGGGTGTTGTGGTCTGTCCTCCTCCACCATTGCACTGCGGAGGAGGACGAGTAGAGAGGGGCAGCAGCGAGAATTCACCTTTCTAACAATGAGCTGAACATTTTGGAGGACCTGGGTTGAATTTTCAGGCTTGTGATGTGTTGCCAAGAGCTGTCACTTCTACTCGGATCAGTCATCTTGAGCAGTGTGTTAGCAGGTGGGTGTCTCACCTCTGGCTGGGATCAGTGAGCAGAGATGGGAAAAGGAGCTGGAAACACATGTGACCTTCTGCCAGTGCCTCTCCTGCTGCTGTTTGTCACTGCAGAGCATTACAGAAGTCACCCTCCACTGCCTTGTTTTAAAGCTGCTGGCAGGCAAAGGCGAGTTGGGATGGAGTTACAGCCAGCAGCCTGCTCTGGAGCCAGCAGCCTGGGCATGCTGTGCCAGGGCTGTGACCTTCCTGTATTCCCAGTGCTTTCCGAGGTCCATGGGCAAAGGCCTTTGATATTGCCACAAAATGTGTTTGTGCGGGGTCTTTGAGAGCAGGTGGGGTTTTGTTGGAAAGGAAGAAACAGGCAAGTCTTATAAATCTGACTCCTTAGCCAAAGATGCTAAGAATGCAGAAACTAGAACAGACATTGAAATGAAAGCAGGGTTTGTCTGAATGTTTCTAGAACAGCTTTGGCTGACCAAAGGTCTTTCTCTCTTTGTTAAGAATGTGATTTACTAACAGACAGACCAAAACCAGAACAGACCCTTCTTCCCTGGCTCAACAGGAAGGGACCCCTGATAAGATTTAGAGATTAGAAAGTTGTAAAACATGGTAATGTAGCAATTCCTATAGGATATATGTAAATGTAAAAAATTGTATTTGATACTAGATTGGTTAATGAGAAAGTAGAATATTCAACATAGAAAGAGATAGAAGTCATTGTAAAAGGAGAGATGGCTCTCTTTTTCTTCTGTTCTCTTCTCTCTTCCTCTTATGCTCTCTTGCCTTGTGCTCTCTCCTGCTCCTGTGTTCTCCAGCCTGCTCTGAGCTAACCCCGAGCTGGGCTCTTTTCACCCATACCCTGTGGAATAAACTTCAAAACTTAACCATAGAGATCTCTCCTGACTCTTGTCCCAGACCATTCTGGCACAGAACTGCTCCCACAGGTGGGTTTTCCCAAGGGTGTGTGGTGACATGTGGCAGCACAGGCAGATCCTGGGCATTGTATTTCCTGCTCCACCCTGCCAACCAGCCATTTATCCCTTCCCAGCCCAGGAAGAGAGTCCTTGCTCCCCCAGACTAAACCCCTTTCCACCCTTGAGATCACAAATGTGCTGGAGATCCCAGTTACCTGTTTGCATTGACCCAACCCTGCACTTCAAAGGACTGGACAGCACAACTCCGAGGAGCAGGGAGAAAAGCAAAATGCCAAAAAACAAAGGGAGGAAAACATGGAGATGGTTTTTCATCACCCTGACATAATTGGACTGAAAGCCCTGTGACACCTGCAGACAGCCCAGTGCCTCCTGGGCTGCACCATCTCCCTTCCAATGGAAGGAAACACCACTGAAATGTGATGTGCCTCGGGAATTAAAGTGTGCAGCAATAATTAGAGGGTGTATTTTGAGGAAACTGCTGGTCAGTGATACACACCTTTGCTTGCAATGCAATGCTTAGCTTGCTTGAAAGGGCTTTGTCTTCTACAACAGATAACCATGAAAACATCAGGGGATCTGCTCCAGATTTACACCATGGCAGGAAGAGAATTGTTGCCCAAATCATTTGTGGGGAGTTTTTCTTTTTTTTTTTTTTCCTTCCTCCCCCCTCCCAGCCCTCCCACCCCAGCAATTAATTAACCTTGGGGGTTTACAGCAAATTACCTTCCAGCAAAAATCAGGCCCCACTGTGATAGCAGTCCTAATTGCCATGTCAGATATTTCCTAGCTCCATTCATTCCCCAGCACCATCAGCTATTGTTATAAATTAATAAAGCCTGGACACATCCCGTATTTAAGAATGAGAGCACACAGAGAGAGTGTGATGGAGCATTAAAGAGACAGGACATCTGAAGGTTTCTGACAGGACCCCAAGATTCTGATCTCCTTCCCTGCATTACAAAAATGATAACAAAATATGGGAGTGGAGGTATTTCTAAATGCAGCTCCCTAAAAACTCATCCATCTGCCTAAAAATGCATCCATTCAGAATTACAGTGTATTTTTAGACTGTAAAAGAGAGCAGATATAAATATGTCTTCATTCCTGCTGCAATCCCATTGGCTTAATCAATTACATCACTGATAGGTTTGATCCATGACATCCAAACAGAGATTCTATTACAGAGTGAGCATGCAGAGCATATACATATGTGTGTGCCTGGGGGATATATCTGTTTTTATATATTAGTACATAATATATATATTTATATACAGGCACGGACACACGTAACCTTCCCTTTTCTATTAAAAATCCCCCCCCAAAAAACACTGCTTGAATCATTTTCACAAATAAGACAAACCCCATATTTTGCTGGCAAAACGATTACAGCTGTCAGGTCTGATGGACGCAGAGTCTGCCATGAATTATTCATAGAGGCTAATTATAAGCTGGCAGATTCCTGGCACAAATGTGCTGGAGGATCCCAGTTATCTGTGACTGATCTGCTCCTCCCAAGTTCCTGAGGCACCAGAGGAGAGCAACAAATGGGTCCAAACTGACTCAGTCCATAGGAGATGAGTGAGGTGGGGACTTAGCCCTGCTCCTTGGAAGCTCTGCAAGGTCCAGCATGACCCCAGAAGTGACCCCCAAAGCACAAAGGTTGTGTGCTTCAAACTGCCATCTCTAAGGATTTGAGGAGAGAAATAGCTGTGTGAAACAGCTACGCTGCTGCTCCAGGAATCTGCTGCCATATATCCAGCAGTGAGACACAGATGATATCCAAGGAAAGGCATAAAATGGGTAATAATGGCTCAAAGGCAGAGGCTCTTCTAATCAGCACTGCTTCCTTCATCTCTTGTGCCTTTCCCTCTTATGATTTCCAACAGAAGGAATAATGTGGTTCCTCCCCCTCCTCAGCTGATTCCAGCCCAGCCCCAGAGCCTGGTGACAGTCACTAAAGGAAAGCAGTGAAAAGTGGATTTTTCATGGATGAACTCAGAGGGTTTGAGAGGTCCTATCCCAGCCCTCGCTAATCCACTCTGCTTGGGGGTCTCTGAGACACATCCCAAGCCTCTGCCAGAACCTCCACAAACCATTGCACCCCTACAAACCCTGAGCTGGACCAGGCTTTGAGGCTTTCTTAGAGGCTTTGGCCACTTTGCAGGGCTTTTATTCACCCATCAGTCACCATCTGGAGAACAAAGCTTCAGAGGCATAACCAAAGGTCAAAAGAAGTTCCCTCTAAAAGTCTTCTCCTCAGCAGGAGTTAAATACAGCATCAAACTCCACTGGAAGCCTGATGCCTCTCCAAAGCTTGGTTTCCATGGCTGGAGCTCACCTCTGAGCAAACCAGAGCACAAAACTCCCAGGCTTTGACTGGAAATTTAAGAAAAAGTAGCAGGTTCTGCCCCACACCAAAAATCTAGCATAAGGACAGTGGATAGCAAAGATTAGAAATCCCATGACCACAAATTCCATGTCTGAGAGAAAGAGACAAAGCAGATTTCTTGAGGCTTCTCCAACCCATTAATCTTCTGCCCAGTAATATAAGGCTTAATTCTGTTAGCAGTGGACACCTTCAGGAGGAAATTCAGGGCTTATTAGTTCAAATAGTCCAACTAGTTTCCAAGCTCAGGGGATATTTCATTGCTGCCCAATTCCCAATGGGAGCAGTTTCTAACTGGCACACCTAAAGAACATGAACCCCATGTATGAGCCCTTCCTTGCCCTGGCTCCCTGGCAGCCCCAGTTCCCACTGAAATCAATACTCCTCAAGGGGATTGTCAGTATCTGAAGCACAGCTTTGATTTCCCACTGGCTGTGGGGGTCACACAGAGCTATTCTGGCTGTGTGTGCAGCCCTGTGCACCAAGAGCAGATCCCCAAATCCCAGATGGGCTGGGAACACCTGAGGCAGAGTAAATAATCTCACCACACATCTGTCCACGTCCTTCAAATAAAAATAAAAGGGCAGGTTGTGAGCAAGAGAATGAATGTCCCTAATAAGGCCAGGGCTGGTAAATAACATTATGCTTTCATTTGCTCTGAACCATTCATATTCTTCCAAGCAGAAAGGTAGCAGGAACTGTGCAGCAATAACAGATTGTCAGCTGTTGGAAGCCTGCAAACTTTGTCTCTTCTCTCAATGCATGCTATAAAAATTACCCCTGAGAGACTTTTCTTTCTCTTTCCTTTTCCTCTTGACATACTGTAGATATAAACTCTCTCCCTGCAAGGAAATTTCTTCTTCCATGCATTCCAAGCTCAGTGACATTCTTCCCAGTGCCTTGAAGCACAGGGGCCTCTGTGTGCATCTGTCTCCTTGGTGTGAACTTAAAGATCAGGAGTCATTCATTTACCAAAATAGTGAGGACACTTTTTTCTTCTTGCCTGGGTCTCTTCCTAAGGAAAGAAGGAGCTTCCCAGATGCTGAGGAAGCAGCAGGCCTGCCCAGGTACAGTGGGCATGTCAGGATAATTGGGATGCAGAGAAGACAGACCTGGCTGATGATGTGCATAAATCTCCCTTGTTTATACACTGTCTTCCCCACCCTACGCTTCCTCTGCAGTTTTAATGTTTTGTTTCAACCTTTGGATTGTATTAAAATATTAATGCTAAGGTTTTATTGTAATGTTATATTCTGCAGTTAATATTTTAATACAATAAAAGCCCAAATGAAATCTTTCAGCGTTATTGGGCGAAGTGATTATGCACAATTGAAACAAAACAATCCACCAGGACCAGGAAGATGTTTCCTTGGAATTTTCCTGAGTGCAAACCAAATGTCATTCTTTTGTTGTGATGGAAGGACAGCCCTCTCTGCTTTCAAAATATTAGGGATTCAATTGAATAGTGTATTCAAGTGCCTCAAATTGAAACAAACACCCCTAATGTGACTCAAATTTTACCTTGCTATGAGATAGGATGTAGCTCTGAGGCCTGAAAGGAAAGGATATGGCCCAGAAAGGCCCCTGGTGATGAGGTGAGATATGAGGATGCCCATCCCTGCAGCCTCCTGCCATGTGCCATCCCAGCACTGTCCTGTGTTGCTAAATTTGCTCTTTTACCCCACAAAGGGCTGCAGTCACCCAGTGAACACCACCCTGCTGTGCTACCACAGGAGAGGTGAGCAGGTGAACCCCTGGGAAATGTGAACCTCAGCTCTTCTGTGCTGAGACCCCTCAGGTCTCAAAATTTTGGGTGCCATATGCCTGTTATACCCCCCCTCCCATTTTATGGAACAAGACAACTGCTCACACTTCCAAACAAATTTTCAATTTAAGGCAGATTAAGAGCAAAATTCTAGTGGGACTAATAGTGTGTAATCTTCTTTCCATTCCTCCTCCTGCATTAGGAAGGAGAGTTCTCTGCAATGGTGTATTTCACACTCCGATGCTGATATTTCAATTTCCTGCTTAAGTTACAATAAAAACTGCCCACCCTGCTGATGCTCCCTTGAAGAATAACTTATGTTGATTGACATTCTTTAATTCCCCTTGGATGCAGCTAATGATTAAGAGATGCCAGGAAATTTAAAAGAATGTCCTACCTGCAGACTCCTCTAAGCTCCTTTGGAAGGCTTTGAAAAGATTCCAATTTCAAGCACAAATTTCAGCTACTGGTCTTTCAGCACCTTCCTTGTCTTCCCTATCTTGCTTCCCCCTTTTTTTTTTTTTTTTTTTTTTTTTTCCCACTCCACAGGAGGACAGAATTAAATTCCTGATATCAATGAAAGCAAAGGAAAATGAATTCATGGCAACAGGGCAATGCTGGGAGGACACTCCTTCCCAAATATCAGTTTTCAGGACATCCTTCCTACATTCCTAAAGAGCCAAGAGTTTGATGGAGCTGAAAAACCTGTGACTGGTGTTTCTATTGATTATGGGGTCCACTGGGACTGGTTTCAAGACCCTGGTGGGCAACTGCATCTTTGTATATTGGACAACAGAGTGACACAAGTCAGGTGTTGGCAGAAGGGAGCAGAAGCACTGAGTCTCAGGTGTCAGCAGTGTTCAAAGATGTGCCCTGGAGCCATCCCCATTCCTCCAGTTCTGCCAGACAGCTCCAGACTCTGGGGGAGACTGCTGCAGAGGGAATGCTACAGAATCAGGCATCTGGCTAGTGAAATCAGGCTACAGTCAGGCTGAAACTTGCTCCAAAATCAATCCCTGCACAGACACTCTCAAGCCAGCTTTGCTGGGATCCTCGTGTTGATCAGACCTGAGAAAACATGACTTTATTCCCTCCTCACACCCACACACACCTTGCCCAGCACCCTGTCTGTACCAACACACCTTTGCCCCTGCAATAAAGGAATCATTTATATTGTGTCCTTTTGCCAAGATAGTGAAGGTTTTCCTTGCATTTGGCAAAGCAGCTTTCTCCTATCTTCTGTGGTCAGGAAGTGTTTCTCCATGAGGATTTGCCTGTATGGCAAGGATTTACTATTCCAATCAAAATTCAGCTCTACAGGCCACTAATCCTGCATATCTACAGCAGAATAATCCATCCAGCACAACCACACGAGGGAATTTCCCTGGGTGGACAAAATCTTGGAGGCCCTTTGCAGACTGCTAAGTGAAGAGGAAAAGGGAATTGGTCACTGGAGCTCCCCAAATTTTAGCAGATTCCCTCAGGAACTGCTGCAGGGTTGCTGAAGCTCAGAGAGTTTAAAAGCAACTCCAAGCAAGGGAAGACTGAACATCATTTCAAAATGCTGAAGAATCTTCTCATCAAAATAATGTCAGAGCCTGTCACGGCGGAGGGAAAACAAACGCGCAGAACACGATGGTTCTGCATGAAATGTGAAATGCTGTTTAGTTAAAACAAAGCTCTTTCAAAGCACTCAATGGGGAAGCAGAGGGAGGGAAGAGCAAAAGCAAAAAGCACTTCGTTTTGTATGTTTAAAAGATATTTAAACAGAGAAACCTGTTGAGTCGTGCAAAGCCCTGATCATGCTTCCAGCACACGCTGTGTGACACAGCCAGGGGAAATTGCTGCCACTCAGGGAGATGGGAGCCCCTTCCCCTCGAGCTCATCGGGCTCCTGCCCACTTCAGAACATCCCCTTCCTCTGCTGTAGCCACCATGGGATGATGGGGGTGGAGGGAAGAAGCCTCTTTTAAATAATCAAGAGAAGAAAGTAAGAGGAGGCAATGCCATTTGGAACCTTGAAGAACACTTTCCAAGAGGTGTTGAAGCCCTGCAAATTTAGTTCCTGCACAAAGACATTTTGCTCCTTCCTTGGGCCTTGTTTCCCACGACAGGAAACAAAAAGCTGTTTACAGGGATGCACTGACATTGCTGCAGAAAGCCAAAGTTTGGAGTGTGGAATTCAGTGTGCCGCTGTGGTACCCTCAACACAACACTGCTCTGGCTATGCTTCCTGCTCTCCAGAAACCTTTTGGCAGAACAGGCTCTGAAGCCCAAGAGGATTCTACAGAAAAGGTGCAGGAAATGGGATTGCAGTCAGTAGAAAGGGTGCTACAAACTCTGGGGTTCATCAACTCCTTCATTTTGCTGCTGTGAAAGAGAACAGGAATCTTACACGTGCCTCTTACCCTACCTATAAAGTCAAATCAATTTAATCTCCCCCTTCCCTGCCCATCTATGAGACAGATCCTTTTAACATGTACTAGTTCATATTAACAGCCCCAAAGGATACCACTCAGACAACAATGACAGAAATCACAGCAAAGGAAAGAAAAAAAAAAAATCCATTCAGAATTGTGGAAGATCAGCATACCTGAGCAAAGAGACTTTCATGGACATGTCTTTAATCTTTCCTGCTTCCAGCCCTTAATAGCAGAACCTGATTCGAAGACTTGGTGATTGATTTCCAGCCCTGACGCAAAGTGACAGGCTCATTTTCAAGTATTGCACAGCTATAATTCCGTGTTTTATTTGTTATTATTGTAACCTGCTGATGGAGTGGGGCTGCATTCAAGGTAGCGGGTAACAACTCTGGCTCGAGGCATTATTTAGAGTTGGGTGTTTAATGCCAGAGCCTCGTGCCTCTTGGTATTTATGAAGAAGATGTGCCTGTAGCTCCAGTGCTCGTATCTTATTTGTTTGTTGTTCAAACAAAGGATCAGGAAATTGGATGCTGTTTTTGGCGAGTGATATCATCTTAACAGTTAAGGGAAGGCCACTGGTCTTTACCCATTTCTCCAGCACAGCAATGAGGAGAGCTGCCTCCAATTCAAGGTGGATGAGTCACCTTGGAAAGTGCTTCATCTCTGTAAACAGGGAAAAGCTCTGCTCCATAAACCCACGGGACAGAGCAGCCTCTCAACCAGGGCTGAGCATCACCCCCAAGGTTGTGGGGCCCAGCCCTGCTGCTTATCACTGAAATTTCTCTTCTGATTTGCCAGAGTTTTCCCCATTTCTTGCCTTAATTTCTCCCTCTTCTGAAAGATCAAATTAAGAAGTCTTGCCTTGGAGAACAGCACATAGCATTTTTCTCACTCACAATGAGGTTCTTGGAAGAAAAACCTTCCAGCCAGATTCAGTGAGAGCACTCATCCCACTGGATTCCAGCACGGAAAATCCTGCTGGGGTTGTCAGGGCTTTTTCTGGGATTAGGGCATATTTATGGAGCCAGAGCAAAGGGTCATGCTGTGTGCCCCCTTTTCTAGGCCAGAAAAGTGTCTTAGCCCTGATCTGGCAGCTTGGAAGCTGTCCCTGGTTTAAACCTCAGCTGACTCCCCTTGCCTTGCAGCATGGCTGCCCAAAGGAGAGGGTGCAGAACTTGCTGCACTCTATGAACTTACCTGTGAGCTCCTAAATAACTCTGTCAGCTTGGAAAAGCTCATTCAGCCTGAGAAACTGAGCCTGCTGCAGCTGCAGAAGCCAAGGAAGGGACTTTATGCTCAAGCTCTGAAGTTTAACCTCTGCTTGCTTCTGTGCAGCAGCAACGAGTGGCATTTGTGCTCACAACAGAAAACTGTAAGAAGTGATGCTTACATCTGGATGCTGCTTAGATACTCCTCAGATAGGCACAAAACAGGATTTCTTCACAGACTGAGAGTTTATGCTGAGATGTTGAATGTCTCTATGATTTCTTTGGAGTTGTTCTTCTAGTTTCTTGTTAAACTAGAAGACCAAACACTGCCCTGCTCTCAAAAGGCTGCAAGCTCTGTAGGGCTCTGCAGAGAACAAACAGATACCAACACAGTGCATTAAGTGAAGGCAGTTTGAAGGTGATCCGGTTTTACCTGTTCCTTTAAAAAACCCTCTCATTTTCTAGGCTTTCTCACTACACCCCAGTCAGCAAGGCACTTTAGTTCAGGAAAGGAGAACCTGTAGCACTCGTTAGTGGGAATGGTGAGATTGGATTTGACAATCTTGGAGGTCTTTTCCAATCTTACCGACTCTGTGATTTTGAGTGTCTGGCGTGCCAGCAGTCCACATGGAATGTGATACAAAGCCCCTGAGCCCCGTCTCTGTGCCACTGGTGACTTGTTGGACATGCAGAGCAATTGACCACATCCTGATCGTGTGCCAGGCACCCTGGTGTGACCCAGGGCATCCACAGCAAGCAAAAAGCAACCACTCTGCACTCTGCACATGCCAGTTTGCCAGTCCAAGCTTGAGAGGGGACAGATTAAATATAAATCCCACCCAAGCTGCTACCAGTTCTATTTTGCCAGGGTGTTCTTCATAAAAACAATCTCTGGTGCCAGCTCTGGTTCCCAGCCAGGGCTGCACACTAATGAAATTGCCTTTTATACTGAGCATGCGAACCAGCCTGCAGGAGTGGGCCACACTCCTCACTGTCAGCCTTCTGGGGGTGGTGGCAGTCAGGTCCTTATGGACTTGTCAGCAAATGGGACACTGAAATGAGGGCAGAGCTAAAATTGCTGGAGAAACTCTGGAACTTTCCCAAAGAGGAGACTGCAAAAGGGAGGCTGGAGAGGGAGCCAGCATCTCCCTGGATGTCCTGCAGCCATTCAGCTGGCCTGGAAGGGCAAAAGGACAGGGGAGAAGCAGGGAATTAGCTGAAGGCTTAGAAGAGGAGTTCTTAGGAAAAAGACAGCTGTCCTTGGAGAACTCTGCCACTGCTCAAAGGCGTTCAGTTTCTGGTTTATTCTCAGAGGGTTTTCCCCAGCTCTCAGCCTTGTTCCTGCTCAGCAGCACCACATGGTGCAGGCAGAGACATCTTACACAATTAACATTAGAGTTAACACATTAACACAAGAGTTGAGCAGGTATAGGGTGAAGCACTACTACCCCCTGTGATACCCTTTCCTACTGGCATGTCCAGGGAAGCAGAATGTTCTCCAGAAGGCACATGGCAGCAGATTTAACAAACCCAGCAGCCCACAGAAGTCACTGTTGTATTCAGTCACCTCCTTCCCAGAGAGCAGCAGACAGATTTAACAAAGGGAGAGCAGAGGGTGACTGTGCCACCCGGGGCTGCTGCTCCCTGATGTGTCACTGCTGTGTGGTCACTCAGACGGTGGAGGAGTGGCAGCACAGCTGCTTGCAGAGCCTGCCTGCCACCTCCCCAGCCTGCTCAACACCCTTGGGTGTGCCAGCCATACCCCTCATCCCTCACGCCTGTCCCCAGCATGAAGAAAAGGCAGGCACCTACAAAAAGCAGAGGTCCTCCTGGAACAGAGAGGAAGATCTCCTGATGGCAATCTCACGAGACCTGAGGCCACTCAGTGTTGTTGTAGATCCCTATCCACAAGTCAGCTGCTTAAAAACAATATTCTAAGGCTAAATTTTTTTGTCCTGTAGTGGTTCAAAATGGCAACCTGCCTGTGCCTTCAGTTTCCCACTGCAGAGAAAGGAAATGACAGCCCTGAGCCCTGGGAGGAGAGGTTTGTTAAATCCAAAACGTATTCATCTGCCTCAGTGGTGGGACTGACAGAGGGATTGAACAGCAGAAGGGAAGCAGGGACTGACACTGGTGTGCCTGGGGTGCAGCTAATCATCAGTCAGGCACTGCATCCTACCCCAGCCCGACCATCCCGGAGCCACAAACACTTAAGCTCAATGTTTCTTCCAGTCACTTTCCTTCCCTTCTCTTCCCAAAGCTGCTGGCAGCCTCTTTTCTCCACCAAACGTGGCCCTCTTGTGTTCACAAGCGAAATACAGAGAAATCAGTAACAACTGCTCATGAGTACGAGAGGCTTATTAGAAAAGTGGCTTTTCCACACCTTGAACTCCATTTAGATGGCTCGGGGAGCCACGAGCAGCATCCTCCAGGTCTCTGCCCCAATTCCACAAGAGAGAGCTGAACATCAGCTTGAGCATCAGAAGGATTTCTACCTTCCCTCTTGCTCCCACCTGCCTCGGTTTGGAAACAAAGATCTCTTAGAGGTTTGCAGATCTAAATATGCAGTGCTTGGGAGAAATAAACCCCAAGGGCTCTTATCTGAGGGGTGGAGAGGAAGAGGAGCAGGAAGAGGTGGATGGGATGGGGTGGGTGTGTGGCCACACCCGCAGGGAGGCTGGGATGCAGCTCAGAGGTTCTGAAAGGAAAGGAGCACTCGTTTATATCAGGGTTTCCATGGAGATCAAGTTTTGAAAGACTTAAGGTGGAATGATTATGTACGTTCTGAAGGGCTTGAGATAAAAATAACCTTGCCAAGCGTTGCGTGGGCTAATTGGATGATGATCCTTGGCTTGGAGCTCTCCTTCGTGGGACAGTCACCAGGTCCCTGGGCTTGCCCACATGTCCCCGCACCTCAAACAATAGCAGTGATCCCTGTTGTGTGTTTCCCTGGAAGGCTGTTAAGCTTTCAGAGGCTTGTCTCTTGCTACTCTGCCAGCTCAAGCAGAAACAACGTGTGCTGCAGCCCTTCTGCTGCCAGACCTGCTGTCACCAACACCCAGGAAAAACCCCTGGGGTCACACTGTGGGCCTTGACTGTGGGTTTGCAAAAGATAAAAAGAAGCAGAAAGGTAAGGAGGAGCCCAGCAATGAGCACTGGTGGATCTCCACCTGCCATAGTAAGGAAAGTTTGCCCCAGAAGTAACAAATTCACTGAAATCAGTCCAAAAGCATTTCTTTGATGGCACCCCACCTGCCAGGATTTACAGGAACTCCAGGGAGCCCCAGGGATTGTCACATCCAGGGCAGGGGGAGGCATGGTGGGGACATGGTTGGTTTGTTCCTTATGTGTATGAAACACCCTGACACTGCTGAGTCTGGCACTGCTTCCACACCCAAGTACAAAAAAGAAAACCAAATACCAAGGGGAAGACCCTCAGCCAAAGAAATGGGAGGTTCTCTGACAGCATCTGTCACCTGATGTTTTGATGGAACAATTACTCAGTCTTGGCCAAACCTTTAATCCCTCAGAGACTGCCTGGGTTTTTTCACCACTTACTGAAAAAAAAAAAATGCACTTTGGCTCACAGGTCAGCAATAACTGCTCATGCACTTAGGTCAAAATGGCAGTGTGGGAAAATTCCTTTTTTGGAGCAACCAGAAAAAAAACCTTCTCAATACTTTGCTTTGAAAAAAGGGCATTTTCTTTGGAACTGCAATAACAGGGTAAATGCATCCAAGAAAGCAACAGAAATTTGTTTAGATGGGGAAAACCCACAATTCTTTGAGACCAATTACTTTTACTTGGGTAAGAGATAATGGAAAAAAACTTTGTTTCAGGTGACCTTCCCCCATACCCATCACTCTCCAGTTTCCTCCAGTTAAAGCCATGAAACAAATTAGAGATCTCACTCAGTTGCAGTCCTTAGCCAGAAGAGCAATTTCCAAGCTGCCCTCAGCCCAGCTGTCTCACAGTCTGGCTATCTAACAAGCCACACTGACTCTCAGTATATTTTTCCTAAAGCAAATTCCTAATGATGGTTATGAAAACCTCCTTATGTTCTCCCAGCTGATGCAAAAGTAACGTACAGTAAGAGGCCCTGATTCACACATGAACATTTCTAAAAGCAGCCTCTGTTTTTTGGGGGGGCCTGTGTGTGGGGCATAGAATCATGGAATGCCCTGAGCTGGGAGGGACTCACAGGGATCATTGATCCTTTGATCCATTGATCATTGGGTCACACCGTGGGCCTTGACTGTGGGTTTGAAAAAGAAAGAAAGAAGCAGAAAGGTGAGGAGGAGCCCAGCAATGAGCCCTGATGGATCTCCCCCTGCTGTGGCAAGGAAAGTTTTCCCCAGAAGTAACAAATTCACTGAAACCAGTCCAAAAGCATCTCTTTGATGGGGGCCCTGCACAATCCCACCCTGGGCATCCCTGGGAGCTGCAGCCTCAGGGCTGGGACCATTCCCTGGGGAGCCTGGGCAGTGCCCAGCAGCCTTGGGGGGAAGAACCTTTCCCTGAGCTCCATCCCAAGCCCTGACACAGCTCCAGCCATTCCTGGGGTGCTGTCCCTGTGCCAGAGCAGAGCTCAGCCCCTGCCCCTCTGCCTCCCCTCAGGAGGAGCTGCAGCCCCCGAGGAGCCTCCCCTCAGTCTCCTCTGCCTCAGCTGAACGAGCCAAGTGCCCTCAGCTGCTCCTCAGACCCTTTCCCAGCTCCGTTTCCCTCCTTTGGACACTCTCCAACAGCTTTGGATCCCTCTGATCTTGTGGCGCCCAAAGTGTCCCCAGCACTGGAGGTGAGGCTGCCCCAGTGCAGAGCAGAGTGGGACAATCCCTCCCTCTCCTGTGACCTCAGGTGCTCTTCAGGGACTCAGAACAAAACACCTTCACCACCAAATCCTGCTTCACCCCTGACCAAGCTTCAACACGCTCCCCAAGCAAGTGTTGACAACTTTTGCGTCACCGACTCTGCCTCATTTGCTTTCTGATGGCTCTCACCCAAAGACTGAGGCAAGGAAAATAAAATCTCTTTTGTCTTCAACTTCTGAAGCCTGGCAGAAAGCAGCAAGTGATCTGAAGTGAGCTGAAGGGATCCAGCTTTGCTGTGGTTTAGAAAAAGGATAACAAAGACCATTTTTGATTCACAGGAACCTTTCAGGCAGGATGGAGATTTCTGTCCCTGCATCCACTCAGGAATTAAATTATTAGGGGGACCTTTCCCCCCTTGTACTGAACAGTCCCCTGCAACCTCTCCTCTCTGCTGAAAGACTGCAGCATCCCCTTCAGACCTGAACAGAGGCAGTTCCTGGCCATGGCAATGTCAGCTTGAGGTAGCACTGCTGATTTTTG